>VMDO01011822.1:0-64981 GCA_007922755.1 Pedetes capensis | reverse complement strand
TTTTTTTTTTTTTTTTTTTTTTTTTTTTTTCAGTACTGGTAGGTTGAACTCAGGGTCTTGGGAATGCTTTGCAAGCACTCTACCACTGAACTGCACCCCTAGGCCCACTTTTTTTTTTTTTAATCTTGAGACAGGGTCTTGCTAACTTATGCAGTCTGCCTCTGGCCTCAAACTCATGATCCTCCTGCTTCCACCTTCTGAGTCATTGGGATGACAGGCATGTGCTGCCACGCCTGGCTCAGAACATTTTTGTGGGTCCTTAAAAGTGTGGTATGCTCTAGGTCCTTTGCCTACTATACCTAATGGATAGTTGGCCCTGTGCCCATCTAAAAATACTCTATCAGATTCTTGCAGCTAAGAGGAGTCTCATGACATCAGCTCAAAACTTATTAAGAATTCTAGAAGGGATGATGCTTCCTTCTTTTTTATTCTTGCTGCCTAGAATTAAGGATATAAAACTCATAGAGTAGCAGCCTTTTGGAGCCCTGAGGTGACAATATCTTCTTATTAAAGATATTGGAGCAGAAAATAGAAGCAGCCTTGTTCCTGATGGTATTTTGAACTCTAGCATTAGCCCAAAGTCTTGTTAGATGAGAAAAAAAAAATCTACTTGTCTAAACTAATGGGATTTGGTTTTCTATTCTGAGCTGGTAACTTCCCTGATAGCTTACACATTGCTGCAGGACATCAGCACTATTCTTTGGATTGAGTACAAGGCTGGGCACTTCACATAAATCTGTTCTAAGCATCAGGAAGCTGCTTGAGATCATGGAAACTTATGTCATAGCCACCAGCACAGAGGATGACTGTAAGACTTAATAGTTCTCTAAGAATAACTGCAGAATGCAGAACATTTGCCCTACCTCCCAGGTATGACTGTATGGAGGCATATGGACTGTAAGGAGCTCTGCTTGCTGTCACACAGCCTCAGGGTGCTCGCTGTGTCCTGAGAGAGTCTCAAGGTCCTGGTCTCTACTGCCTGTACTCCACCAGTTTCCCCATATTTGTGCCTGCTGGGAAGTCCCAAAGGAAAGTGTGTGACAAGGAGAAGAATGGAAAGAGTCTTTTCAGGAGCAGTTAGCTCCTGATAGGACCTCTCAAGGCTGAGGCCAAAGGCACACTCTGTCACTCTAGCCTTGTCCCAGTGGAGGGTGGCCGCCCCTGGGAGAGGCCAGACACAGGCATGGGTGTCCCTGCTCCTATTCTTTCAGATTCTGGGGGCAGCAGTAATGTGGCCCTGGATCCTGGGGCTATGCTGGATTCCTTAGTGAGTCCATATTAGCAATGAAAAATCAACTGTTAAATAAGAAGTACATCAAAAAAGTTTCTTGATGAAACTCAGAGCAAAAGGGGCAGAGGATTAGGTGAGCTTTTGCAGCTTTTTAGCTGCTATTTAGCTGCTATTCCTAAAGTCTAGCATGAGAAATTTGGACAAATTATTTTAGATAAAGGAATCTAAGGGAGACCTTATTCTTCTGGTAGCTGGCAACATGGTTGATGTCATCTTTATTTTCATTTTCATTCATTTATTTTTAATTTGTTTACTTGTTACTTTGTGTTACAACAAACACTTTTTGTGTGCTGGTATGTGTAAAACAGTGTGAAACAAAGGCTCCATCCCTGCCTTTGTGGGCTAATGGCAAGGATGGTTCAACAGATGAAAGACAAAATGTTCACAAAAACTAACAACAGCTGTCACCCACATGTGAGGGAGGCAGTGGGTCCTAAATTTGTCTGCATATGGGATCACCTGGGGCTCTTTTAAAAATTCCATGGTCCAGGTCACGCACAAGATCAACCACAATCTCTGGGATGGGGGCGTAGGCACTGGTAGGATTTGAATCTCCCCAGGAAATTCTAATATGTGGTCAGGTTTGGAAACCATTGATATAGAGGAGAGAGAGAGATAGCCAAGAACCCCTCTTCCTATTAAAAAAAGAGGTATTTTGAGTTGAAGTTTTATATCATAATACTCAAACTGTGATCAGCAGAAGCTTGCTAAAAAGGTAGGAACTTGGGATCCATCCCAGTATCAGGCTCTGCATTCAACAAGATCCTCAGTATATTGTAGACACAATGAGGTTTGAGAAGCACTACAAAGGAATCCCCACAGACTATCTTAGGAAACCAGGAATTGCATGTGTATACAGTCTGCTGAGGGGAGAGTGGGGAGGAAGAGTTGGAGAAGTACATCAGGCCAGCCAGCTGAATCCCTTGGAGACTCTTCAAAATGTACTTCTGGATGATACGTATGGTCTAGCAACATCACCAGAGACAGGACACTTTTGTTTTCCCTTTATATGTTTAACCTCTGAAAAAGTCAAGAAACCAGATTCGTGATCTCTTTTCAAAATCTATTGGAACCCCAACTGAATTTGGAACCTGAAATGGGTCATCCAAACTAGTCACCTTAGTCAGTCTCCTCAGTCTCTGCATATTTGATGATTTTCAGTTTCTCGATTCACTCCTAAAGAATCAAGATGTACTGCAATCAAGATGTACTTCTGAAGAACGTGCTGAGGACTTGATAATCTGAAAAATATTTTCAGCATTATTGGAATTTATAGCCTTTCTAGGTACCTGTGATGAAGAAGATAGCATTTATCTATATGTAAAAGCTCTGGTGGGTATATTCAAAAGACATTTCCTTAGTCAAAATGAATTTTCATTTATTATATCCTGGTGAAAGAATGCATTCCAATTCTGTATGATTAATTATTCCCAAAAGAATTATTTTAGGAGGGATTTGGTCTATGTATAGTATGAATATACATATGCTGAGCATATGTTGAGTGTGTGTATGTTTATGTGTGTGGGTTAAGAATTAGAAACATCTCCCAGAGACCAGAGAGGCTGAGGCAGAGGATCACCCAGTCTGTGCGACATAGTGAAGTGCTATCTCAAAATAAAAAATAAAGAGGGTATTCAGGGTGTCGCTCAGTGGTAAAGCACTTGCCTGGTAGGTGTGAACCTGATACTGCAAATAATATTAATATTAATATTGATATATTAATAAAATAGGATTCAGAAATTCAGAAACACAAAAATGAAAATTTCATGTCATTTTTGTTTTCTCTGATTGGTAGAATTTTAGATTATGAGTATTTTTTCTTTTATTAGAGCATATCTACATTTTCTTCAGTAAATACGTGTATCATATAATAACACAATATTTCATTTCAAGAAGAAAAAGATGCTAAAAATAAATAGAATAAAATTTTGTCTCAAAATCTACAGAGGCCCTGAGCAAGAACCTTCCCACATTGGTTGGTGGGGGCCTCCATGCACCCCATCCAACCCCAAGGACACACTACATCAAAATGGACCTTACTGTACCAAATTTATACAATGAGATTCTTTGTAAGCCTTTAAAAAATAGACTTGATAAAAATGATGTTTGGTGCATACTGAACTAAGCAGTGAATAAAGGGCTCCTTGAACCATCTGGAAATATCCATTTTCTTAACTGCAGTAATGGCAGGACAGGGTGAACTTCTTAGAATAAAACCAGTGCTGGGTTTTTGAGACAGGCAAGATCCATCTGCTTTTTGTATCAGGTATAAAGGTGTATTAACCTATGTATTATCACTCTGTTATCCTCAGGGTTCTCTAGAGAACCAGAACTGATAGGAGGTGTGTGTGCATACACACACACACACACACACACACACACACACACCTTGGAGTTCCATAAACTTTTATACAGATTTTAAAAGATATTATTTATGTATGACTTTTCAAGGTTGAATTATGGTAGCACTATGTAGTATGACATTCTGGATTATATTTCTGCTATCACATCATAACAAGCATACAACACACTCTTAAAACAACAAAATGTAAAGTTTTCATCCCAAAATGTGTATTCATTTTTTGGCACCTCAGGTATGTGTGTACACACACACACACACACACACGCGCGCGCACGCGCACGCGTGCACACACACACACACACACACACACACAGGGAGAGATACAGAGAGGGAGGATTACCTGACATGATTATGGAAGCTGACTGCTAGCTGGAGACCCTGGAGAGCTGACAGTGTTAATTCCAATCTGAAGACCAGCAGCATGGAGTCGCCAGAAGAGTCAATGTGATGTTTCACTTGGAGTCTAAAGGTTGGAAAAATATGACCCAGATCAAAGATGATTAGGCAGAAGGAACTCCCTCTCATTAGGATATGCAGGGAGTCTACCTTTTGTTCTGTTCAGGCCTTCGACATGTTAGATGAGGTCCACAAAAGGTTGAGAAGGCAATGTGGTTTTCCCTGGCTATTGATTTAAATGTTAAAATTATCCAAAAATACTCTCAAAGAAGCACCTGGAATAACGTTTGACCAGATATCTGGGTATTCTATGGCTCAGTAACTTCAACACATAACTATCACATCCACATAGAAAAACCTTAGCCTCGGTAGTGGCCAGATAACTTCTATCAGACAATAGCTTTTCCTCACTTTTTGTTCCCGAAAAACTTGTCTCCTAGGTTATGCACCTGAGCCAAACCTGACTACTTTGTTAACAGAGTCTGAGGCTTTGAGAACAACCTACAGGCACTTCCTTGGCAAATCATCACTCTCTGCTGTCATCTTGGACTGCAATGTACAGCAAAGTCATGAAAATGCTCAGAAAGGTGGGGCATTCATTTCCATCCAGCAGCACCCTGACTGTACCCAACTCTGTGACTGGCCTGCTGCTCTAAGATGCTTTGAGCCCTGGAAAGTATAGTGGAAAGAGGAGTGAGTCTGGAATCAGGAAACTTAAATCCCAATTCTTCTCTTTGATAGTTGTTTCCTTTGTTGTTGTTAGGTGCTGTCAAGTCAGGTCGGACTCATAGTGACCGTATGTACAACAGATGAAACACTACCAAACACTGTGCCGTGTGTGGCACTATTGTTAGTGCTTCTCTGCCATTCATAAAGTTTTTAACAGCTGGTTGCTTTTGGAGAGTGGGCTGCCAGGTCCTTCTTCCAACCCTATAGCACCTGGTATTCCCAGGTAGTCTCCCATGCAAGGATTAACCAGGCCTGACTCTGCTTAGCTTCCAAGATCTGATGCCACATTGGTATGGCTGCAGGTTTTTTAACTTAGGCTGTTTCTTTTCTGTGAAATGGGAATAACCAATGGGACTATAAACTCATAGGGGGAAGAAACCATACCACACATTTGTACAGCAGCTAGATAAGTGTCACATACAGATATGTACCTTAGTATAAGTTTGTTGTTGTTAGGTTCCATTGAGTTGTATCCAACTCATAGCAACCCTCATAGGGTTTTCAATGGCTGGTTGCTTCAGGATTGTTTTTGGAGTAGACTGCCACATGCTTATCACATTTTTGTGGTGCTGGGGATCAAACTCAGGTCCTTAGAGAGTGCAGCAGCACTCTAGCAACTGAGTTAAACTCCAGCCCCAGGATAAGATTAGCTGATGGTAAAGAATAGTTTCCTAATCCTTTCCAATTAGCTTAAAATTTTCTTGTTTGTTGCAGCCTAAATATATCTTCCAGAAATAGGATTGCCAGATAAAATGCAGAATGCCTGGTTAAATTTGAATTTCAAATAAATAATGAATACTTTTTTAGTATAAGTTTGCCCTCATATAAACCAATAATTGTTTATCTGAAACTCAAATTTAACTAGGCAGTCTGTATTTTTCTTTGTTAAACTTGGCAGCCCCTATGTAGAATGGAGTTGACAAAATTTTATGTTAAAATTGCACATTAACATTTCTTAGATGATGAATATTTAAAGAATACCATGTGGAAAGTACCATATTTCAGAGTTTTTCATGGTTCATATGATTGTTTGGCATTAAATGATTTACTGAAAAAGTTGATGAGCTTAAATGTGCATTCTAACTTTGGTTTTGTTCATGAGAGGATGATAATGATGTTTATGGTACAGGGGTCTTTTGGAGGTTACCTGAGACTATATGTCAAAAAATTCTTTGTAAACACATCAAGAAGATTCTGTGTGGAACCTGAGTTTTGCTAGCTGACTTACCTATATTTGAGTCCCAGTGTTGACATTTACTAGTTGTGTGGCTTGGAAGTGCTACTCAACTTTTTTATGTTTCATTTCTCATTCGTGATGTGAGGATAATAATAAAATACACCACATAGGATTTTTGTAAGAAGTAAAAGAGAAAATGCATATATATCATGTCTAGTGCATTATAAAGCACTTCAATACATGTTAGATTTTATTGGAAATCTAGAAAAGGTCCCTTGCTAGAAAGTCATTAATATATAGTAATGTGAAATTTAGGGCCTAACTCCAAGGATAAACTCCTCTGCCTGAGTATTACTTTTAATAGGGAACGTTTTGTGCCTGCAGGTGCTAACATAATGTCGTTTCCCCTGTAACATAATGTCGTTGAAGGAATGAGCTAATATAAGAATGAGGTTCCTTCCTGAAAGTAATTTTCTTAAATTTTTCTAAGAATGGTTTCTCCTTATACTATGAACATGTCATTACAAAATCACGTGCAAGTGCAACAAGGCCCTGAATGTTTAAATCTGTCTGGATCATTCTTGTTTAACCTCCTAAAGAACATTAATGTCATCAAAAAATTACAGCAAGTTTTAAAATTGCTGCTTTAATCTTGTAAGTCAGCGTGCAGTACTCCCTTTTGAGCCTTTTCTGTGCTCCTACTACAGAAAGAATTTCAAAGAAATCGCTAAGCATGAGAAGTCCAACTGTTAGGTCAGGATTTCAAACCAATAGGCTGAGTTTAGCAAGGTGTTAGGGATTGTAATGGGTGTGTCCATCTCTGAAGGGAGTTCAGGGGTTAGGTTTAAACTATTGTCATTTTTGTTACTATGTAGGAAGGTTCTAGGTTCTTCAGTGGCTGACAAGTACTTACGTTAAAGGCATGACAGATGAATATATACTCTCAAATTTTCTTTCTATAATTTTCCAGGTTCTCCTGGTGCTTTATGAAAACAGGAAATGATTTGATTACAGACCACCTATTTTTCTCCCAACGTTCAAATTTATCTGATTAACTGGGTGATCAGTGGCTATTTGCTCTGCACTTGAAAAAGTAAATTAGGCACGCAAGCATGTTTTACCAAATAAATTGTCAAACTTTTTGGAGCACCATTTAAAAAAAAGACAAATTAAGTTGACAGATTTTGGACAAAAAAGAATTGTAATCTCTTCCTCCTTCTTTATGGCCAGCCCTGCCATGGGTGGCACCATGCCTTCTTATATCCCCACTATCTCTACCCACTCACAATTCCAGGACCAACCATGCCAGGATTTACACAGGGAAGGCTTTATGCCACACGGCCCTTTTGGATGTCACATAGAAATCATCTCCATCAGCTTGAAAACTTGGACCCTTGTGGAGTTCCTGGCACTCGAACAGCAGAAGCCCTGTGTGTAAGCTTGAGGCAGGAAGCCACAGAGGCAAGGGCACTCTCTGGTTGACACGCATTTCCAACAATGCTTATGCTACAGAACCGCTGCTTCCCTACTCCTTTCAGTGAAGGGAAACTCCAAAATATTTGAGGCATAACGAGATTCATAATGCATGTTGGACAGAGGAAATCATGTACATTTAGAGGTTTTTCTGTACTTAAGGACGAAGGCTGGTCATGTTTCCTAATGTATATATCAGAACCAGAAATTGTATTTGTTGAAGCAAAGGGGGAGAATGTTTCAAGTCAGAGTGCTCTCAGAAAAGCCCACCTAGATGATGAGCACACCTATCAGGAGTTGCCAGACCGACCAGTGATCATTCTTAGTTTGGGATCCTCTAGGAGGTTCGTCCTGTCTAAACTTCTCTTAGACTCTCTCAGTTTTTCTAGTCTCTCTTCAGTGTTTGATGCCAATAAAGGTTCTGTTTTTCTTAAATTATTTGCCCATTACTCAGGCCATGAAAGGAAACATCAAGATATGAGTATCCTTCATGCTGCTGGGAACCTCAGTCGTTGCAAACCTCACATGGCTCCTAAGCATAAGTGTGGCTAATTTGGGCAGACATCATAGTCCATGAGAAATGCCATCTGCTCTACAGTTGGCTTTCTGCTCCTCACTCAATGCTGACTACAGAGTCAGCATTAAAAAAAAAAAGTTTTATCCTGCAAATAGTCCTCCTTTACAATGATAATAACTGACATTAGTAATAATAACAACTGATATTTAGCCAAGGCTTCCTAAGTGACAGGCACTTATTGACTCACTTATGTACTCCATGTTGTTATTGTTTTTCAGTGCCCTCGAATCAGGTCTGACTCATAGCGACCCTAGGTACAACAGAACAAAACACTACCCAGCACTGTGCTGTGCTCATGGTCTTTTTATGCTTGAGCCCAATGTTACAACCACTGTGTTTCTTCTTGCTCTGAGTTGTGTCACATCAGCAAAAGGAGGTCCCAGTTTTACTCCATTCCCATCATGGTCAACTCTACTTTGAGAAGACAACTCTTCCCTAGTTGTTTCTTGAATGCCTTCCAGTCTGGGAGGCTCATTTCCCTACGCTTCTTTGCTATTCAATGGGTTTTTAATGGCTAATTGTTTGAGGAGGAGGCTGCTCGGTCCTTTTCCCTAGTCTGCCCTCGTCTGGAATCCCAGCTGAAACCTGTCTACCATGGTAGCTGAAATACCAGTGGCATAGCTTTCAGCATCACAGCAACATGCAAGCCCCCACGGCACAACAAGCTGACAGACATGTGGGGGTACATACCCCATAGTATATTTTAAACAGTTCTTGGGAAGTTTGCAAGGTTCCCTGAGGATAAGATTTTTTTTTTTTAAGTTCAAAATAAAACTGCTCAATTACCATATTAAATGCAATACTTAGAATTACAGGGGAAAAAAATATGGACAGTAGAGATAAAAGAAAATATGAGAAGCACCCACAATCTAGTCCCAAAGATCGCAAGAAAGACAGCTTTGGTGTTCTTGGAGATCCTGCCATTTAACACCCACAGTAACAATAATGAAAAGGTATTATGAGGTGGCATCTTGCTCCTCAGTGTTCACCAGCAAAGGTCCAGGGGCAGCAGTGTTTCTTCAACACCAAAGTCATGAGGTGGCGCCTTCTCATGTGGTGTGAGTTCAGAAATGCCTGTCAGTTTTCTGCCTGGCCTTGGTCACTAAAAATGAAATCCCAGCCATTTGTCCTAATTCCCCATCCTTGGTACTCCATTTCTGCCTTCATAAGTACTGGGGAAAGCTGGGGAGAGGGTGTACAGCCCCAGACATCTACCTAGAAGGATCTAGGTATGGCAGGCTGACATGCACTATGCTGGGTTCCTGAGGAACTTATCTTGGAGTTGCATTTCCACAGCAAGTATCCTGTTTTTTCATTGTTGTTGTTGTTAGGTGCTGTTGAGTAGGTGTCCAACTCATAGGGACCCTATGTACAACACACAAAACACTATTGTCAGTGCTTATCTGCTATTCATAGGGTTTTCAATGGCTGATTGATTTTTGGGAGAGGGTTGCCGGGTCCTTCTCCCAAGCCTAGTGTTCCCTGGTGTACAGTACCTAGTGTTCCCAGGCATCTCCCATTAAGTACTAACCAGGTTTTCATTAGCCTGTGCTTAAGTAACTATTCATAACTGCTGTGGGGTACTGACATAGATCCATAGCAATGGTGGGGTAAAAGTCCTCCTGAAATAATCCTTAATGTTGGCTTGCGGTCAGTTTATCCAAGGAGAAAAACTTTATAGTAGAATGTGCCCTGATGGCGTGCCCTGAGCCAAGAGAGAAGGAGCAGTCTTGGGGCAGGATGGGAGGCAGCGCTCAGCCTTTTGCCTGGGCCTGGTTCCCCCCAGAGCCCAAGCAACAGTAAACGCAGCTTGCTTTCTTTGTCCCTGATTAAATTAGAAGAAAGTCAAGAAAGCCTAGGAGATTCTAAGTCAGAGGAATAGGAGTGACTTTTAAAAGCTTGCAGTGTTAAACTTTCCCATTGGAACTGAGCCAGGCCGGGAAGCTGTGTCAGGGAGCTCTTGCTTCCCTTGCCCATTTATTCAGGATGCTGGTGTGGTGGGGGAAGGAGAGCAGAGAACAAAGTCAGTCACTAACTCTGCCTTGAGTCCCAGGATGGAGAAGCACAGATAGATGGAGCCTCATTTATTGCTGATAACAGTCTGTAAAAACAAAAGCAAAAACAAACCAACCGCTCTCTGCTCAGGAATGAAAGAGGAGGGTGGGGGACTTAGTGGAAAGTCAGGGCTGCCCAGAGGCATAACAAATAACCACAGGCTGGAAAAGTACAGTTGCAGAGGAAAATGTGGGCTAGGCAGATTCCTCAGCAGGGCTCTAGGCTGTTTTCTTTGGCATCCTATCAATTACATTACTGTTGCCTCTTTGAATTTGGTCATCTCATACTGTAAATAAATACACTCCATATTTTACAATCCTGGAGCGAGCAAAACCTTCTCAGACTAACACGAGGCCCAGAAACTGTATGGAAGAGGTTGACAGATTGGAGTGATTAAGAACTCAAAACTTCTATTTGGCAGAATCAGTTTACATGAACAAATTCAAAAGCTAAATGAAGACTGTGGGAAAATATTTGTAAAACAAAACATATAAAAGATAAAGAGTTAATATCTATAATGGCTAAAAGGTTCCTATAAAACAATACAAAAGAAAAAAGAAAGGGGAGAGAGCAGAAATTGAAATGAGCAAATGATAAGAGGCATTTTAGAGAAGAAAATTACAAATGATCAATAGGCACTCAAAAATGCTCAAATTCATTAACAATTATTATAATTCAAATTATCAAAAAGTTTATTTTTTAGGTTGGAGAAACTGAATAAGATTTTGATGACATACAGTGTTTGTAAAAGAATGAAGAAGTTAATCTCTTTTTCCTTTGTTTGTTGAGGGGAGGTCTCTCTATGTAGCTTAGGCTGATCTTGAACTCTTGATTATCCTACCTCAGCCTCCTGAGTGGTAGGGTTACAGGTATGTGCCACCAGGACCCACACAAGAAGTAAATCTCTTTATGTTTTGCTAATGGGAATGTAAACCACCATGGCATTTTCGAAAGACATTTTGGCAGAACTTTTCAAATTTAAAATAAAGACACTCTACAAGCCAGAATTCCCACTGACAGGATTCTATTTTTAAAACACACTGGGTCTGGTGGGAAAAAATGTGTATGCACTGTGTGTAACAGAAAAAAAAATGGAGACAATGAAAATAACATGAACAGAGAAATATACAAATAAATTGTATATCATCCATACCAAGAAATAGTATGAAACTACCAAAAAGATGACGTGTACATAAATGCAGAGATGTGGTAATATGTTAAATGAAAAAAGACTCAGTAATATATGTTCATGTATATACAGCTACACATATATACAAGGTGTGTTCAAAAATTGCTGTAAATGATGTTGACAAGCACCGTCCAATAGACAAGGATTTTCCATACCAGAAAGTGGTACATTGAATTTTAGTAAATGTGACAAGTTCCAGCTTGTTTAATGCACAGTGCAGGCAGTAAGATGTGAATGATGACTGAAAGAATGGCCTGAGAAATGGGCAAACCATTTCATTCTCCATCAAGACAATGTTCCATCACACATGGCTTTTGGTATAGCAATGTCTATCAAATAAAAACATTAGGTGTGTCCTCATCCATTTTATTCACTGGATCTGGCACTGTGTAACGTCTGGCTCTTCTCCAAAGTTAAAATAACCATGAAAGGTAAACAATTTGAATCAATTCAGAACATCAAATCAGTTACAGCAGAACAACTAAAGACATGAAAGAAGTCTTCCAGAACTGCTTCAGAAAGTGGCAAAAACAATAGTCTGAATGTGTTTGAACCATGGGGAGTATTCTGAGGGGGCTTAATGGCAATGTGTCTTTTATTTTAATAAGTTTTTAAAATTTAAACATTCATTGTATCTTTTGATCATACCTGTGTATACAGATGTTGCTGTGTTGTTAGGTGCCATCAAGAACACACACACACACACACACACACACACACACACACACACACACACACATATATGCACGGGGCTGGGATTTAACTTAGTTGGTCAAGCGCCACTCTGCAGTCTCTGAGGTCCAAGGTTCAATTCCCAGCACTGGAAACATGGGAAAAGGACATAGCAATCCATTTCTGAGTTAATCCCAAAACAATCAGCCATGGATAACCTTATGAGGGTCACTATGAGCTGGACACGACTGAATGGCACCTAACAACAACAACAATACATATATATACACATGTATATAGTACGTATGTGCATATGTAGACATATGTAGTATATCCTATTTTTATGAAAATGAAAACACATATCTATATATCTATATTTGTATATATATTTAAAAGTATATACAAAGAAGACACACACACAAATATATATACATACATCAAACTGATAAAAGTGGAGGACTGTAAGGGACTAGGGCAACTGACAAAATCATTTTATCTGTTATATTTTTGTATTTGAATTTGTCATAGCATGTTGTTATTTTATAATTTAAAAGCTCATGAAAAGATGTAAACAGATATACATATACATTCATATTGTTCTCCTACTGTAAGCAGGAAAGTTATGAAGCATAAGAATATGATGTATGGAATAAAGCCATTTCCTGCTCTTTCAAGATTACTGACTGGTGGCTGGTAACTCTGGAGACAGCCCTACACTAAGAGCAAAGCATTTGGAAAACTTCCCTCCTGGAATATAAATATTAAGTATTTCAGCAGAACTTATGAAAAAGCACTTAGCACACTCTCATCTCAGTGTCTATAACTCCTCCCTCTCAAAAGGCACCTTCTTTAGAATTCCAGCTCATAAGAGTCCTTGTGAGGATTAAATGAGCTAGTATGGGAGTGTTTGAAAAGTGGTTGGCACACAGCAAGTGACATGTTAGTTTTGCTATTATTGAAACTGCGAGCATTTCTTTCTCTCACACTTCTGAAGTGGGAGGAAATAAAGTTCAACTCATTTCCTGGCTTCCCAAAGGCAGAGGTCTTCCAGGACTTTCCTAGTGAAACGTGAGCAGAAGGCACAAAGAAAAGACTCTCATCTCCTTACTCCTGGATGATTCCAGTGGCCTGAGGCCCCACCACGACGTTTCTAGAGCACTGAGAAGGGTAGCAAATAGCGAAAGGACAAGGATTACTCCTGTGGTTTCCCATGGAATCAAGTTAAAGGTGGCAGAGACCCTTAGGATTCCCATATATCTGGACCTGATTGCAGAAGGAAGGCACATAGAGGTCTGCTGGTTATCCCATGGGATTGCCAATTGAAGCAACAAATAATTGGGCAGGAAGGTAGAAGGCAAAAGGGAGAAAATGGCACTGACTAGTTGGATCCCCAACATAGGGAGGACCAGACAGTCATCTGCCCATGATGGAGCTGGCCATTGGCTAGGCTGAATGTAGAGCCTAGCAGACTATGACGTGAGCTGTGGGATGCTGCAGTTCATTCTAATAAACCGGTAGAGTCGTCTTCTTTTTAAGCTCTGTAGCAACAGGCTAAAAATAAGTGGTTGGAGAATAGGGAAAGAAAGTTGAGGTAAGGATGTTCTGGGATCAAAATTATAAATAAGAATTTTATAATTCAATTTGGCTAAAATATTAGTATACTATTACTATACTAAATTAAACTTAAATCAGAATGAGAAAAAAAAAAGTTTTCCATCTCAGAAAGATTTTGCAGGATGTGTATGTGTGTGACAGGGAAAATGCCTGAAGAGGTTCAAGGCTTCAGGATCAAGAAATGTATATGCAATTATAAGAATAAGGTAGCCATTATGCTTGCACAGATTTTTGATCTTTTATACTTTTTCTTCCCTCTCTTTATTACCAAGAAAATATTTTCATTTTCTCTTTCATAAAGTCATAAAGATAGAAGGGATACAGGAGGAAAGAATCAGCTCATTCACAAGCTTAAAAGAATCAAGAGAGACTTTTGTCATTGACATTGAATGTTTTAAAATATTATACTTTAAAAATATACTTTTAAGAACACTAAAAATGGAATCCAGGAGATCAAACAGATTTGAGATAGATATCTCTATGACTGGCTCAGTTTCCTGATTTATAAAGTCTGGCATTTGGTAGCATTAGAAGGCCTCTATGATTTCTTCCATTCCTAGTATTACAATTTTGGCTCTACTTAATAGAATTGGAGGGACCTTAGCCATGAGTGAAAACCTTCACCTGATGTAAGAATTTTCTGTGGGACAATCCACATAATGTGTTTAAATTTTATGAATAAATGTTTTTAGTATGAATTGCCAATTTTTAAAAAAATAAAGTGATTGGACAAAAATAGTGACTTCCTTCAGTACATTACTTTAAAGTTACTATCATTGATTTTGTAAGTGAGTATAGAATTTATCCACCAAAGACGGGCTGAATTTTTCAGAAGTTCCTTGGAGACAAGTACACCATTGACATATCTTAGCCAGGTGGTGTGTGAGGATAAGTGCTTTTAGAGCTGGATTACACTAGCAGCAACAACAGACACATCCCTATCTCACAGGAGACCCATCACTGCAAGAGGTTATTTCTTGCTCATGTAAAGTCACATGGGGCAGCAAGGGTCCTTGCTATCCAGTGACTCATGGGTCAAGGCTCTCTCCATTTGGTCTATCAGCACCTGAACCTGTGACTCCAAGCTCATCCTATCTAGGGAGGAGATGGATTAAGGAAGTTCAGCAATAGTTAGGACAAGAAGGACCACATCACTTCTGTTTTTCCTATCTGCCAGAGCATGGACCCAGCCTGACTGAAATGATTCTGGGAAAGGCAGGAGGGAATGCAGGTATTCGGTGAGCACTATTTGTCTCTGGATGAACTGCTAATGCAATGAGGGACAAAGCCCTCAAGCAAATGAAATTCCCGGCCTTGTAACTTTGGAATGGGTGAACAAAAGCCATGGTTTTAAAATCTATGGCTCCTTTAAAGTAGTTACTTTTAATTTTACAATAGAAAAGTTTCAAAATACTGAGGCAACTTTGCTAGGAAGTGGATCTTCTAAATCCTTCCTTATCATATCAAGAGATGGGTTTGCCTTTAAGTAGCTGTACAACAGTGTTGATCATAATACACTTTAAGCCAGATAAAAATCCACATATAATTGCTAGGAGGACCTACTGCCATATCAGGCCTCAGATCTCACAATAGTGCTGTTCATTTTGCTTTAAATCTAAATGCAGGACTTCATATTTATTCTGTTAACTATCATCCTGCTATTTTCAGACAATTGCTTCAGCCTTCTGAATTTTTAATTCTGTCATCTATTGCAATATCTATTTCTTCAGTATTTGCATTATATACTAATTTGTCAAGCACATCTTCTGTGTCTACAACCAAGTTCTTGAAAAAATAGGCCAAGGGCAGAGTCTTCGAGTAGAACCCCAGAGACCTCCCTTGAGAGGCATCACAATTCATTAATAAGCACAGTGGGTTTATTTGTTCCACTAGCTTCAGATCCTTCTTACTTTATTACCAACAAGTTCTGCAATTGCTCAAGGAATTCTTAAGATTTCATAGCATGCACTCATCCTTCTTCCTAAAGCCCCTCCTACTCCTGAATTTTCTATTGGTTAATGGCACCACCACCCAGCCCACTGTGCTGGAAGTGGAATCCTTGAAGCAATCCCAGAGTCTCTGCATCACCCTGAGAGAACATGGGCCAGTACTCGCCACTTCCAAACTGGTGCTGTTGTCCTCCAATGCTTGGATCACTGCCTCTAAGCTTCTCCCTAATTGTCTGGTCTTTCCTCTGTCAGTCTATCCTCTTCCTTCTCTGTGAAGGGATCTTCAAAACCACAAGTCATACCTTGTGATACTTTTTATTAAAAGCCACCCAAACTCCCTAATGTGAGGATAATATTAAAAATAAGTAGTAAATAGTTTGGTATAGGCAAGGGACAAACCGAAGGCCAGCAGGGCTACTCCAGGTGAACAGCAGGGTACCTTTCTTTCTTCTATTTTTTTAATTGGAAATTTTTAATGGACAACTTAATGTGTTTCATGCTGACATGCATATCATTGTGACATTTCCATATATGTGTTTCATTGTACATTGCACAGATAACTTCCCCCTTATCCTCTCAGGGTACCTTTCTACCCAGGTGTTTCTGATTGGCCCCTTCCACTCCCTCACCCCCATCCTGATATGCTGACATGCATATCATTGTGACATTTCCATATATGCATTTCATTGTACATTGCACAGATAACTTCCCCCTTATCCTCTCAGGGCACCTTTCTACCCAGGTGTTTCTGATTGGTCCCTTCCACTCCCTCACCCCCATCCAGGAGTTTCAGCAGATCCCACATTTGCATCCCAACATTCTGGTTTTCTTTCCTCAGTCTTCTCCAAGATTCCCCCAGCTCAGAAAGGGTCTCGTCTCTCTAAGGCAGGGAAGCACTGCAAGCATTCGGTCCTTCTACTGAACTTTTGATAAAAACTGGCCAGTCTTTCAGACCTTTCTTTATTGAGTCAGGGCCAAGTTTTTAGAAATCAAAAATAAATAAATAAACAAATAAACAAACAAACACAACAAAAGACAGCTCCAATCCTCATCTCTATTCCTGTGCTCTTAGAAATGAAAACTTTCAAGGCTTTCTTTTTATATTTTCAGCCAGAAATCTGACTCTGTTCTGTCTGGATTCATTTTTGTCTTTTCTTCTTTGAGGCAGCCTGTCTCTGGGTCTGGTTAAATGTTGAAAGAACTAAAAGGTTAAAAAAAAAAAAAAAAGACGTTACAAGAAAGAAAAAGACTTCTCATAGTTTTTCAAGATATTATCTCAGCTCTTTGATGAGCCATGCACCTACATTACATTACTAAAATCAGCACCATGCAGTCAGGTACCAATGTCTGACTTCCATTTTTCCAGTGCCTTGGACATACCAGATGCTCATTAAATGTTCATTGACCAAATGACTGAACAATGATAGGCTGTGTCAATGTTGTTTTGCTAATCTCTTAGAATACTAACATTATAAGACAGGACGTGAAGTGATTGAACTTAATTCCACCATTGCTGGTTGGCTCAAATTGAAGGAGCAAAAAAAATTATAGCTTCTTTTGAGCAGGGTTTCAGAAACCACGATTTTAAGACCACATCTGCAACACTCATTTTTTGTAGTGAAAAAACGGGATATGTACAGAAAAAGGAAATTTAATAACATATTTGCGGATAATGGATAACTCCTGCATATGTAATTCTTCAAATAGAGAAGATTCATTTTGTTTTCCTCTCATCTTTATACATTTTCCCCCATTATAATGGTAACTAGTGCAATTTTATAAAACTAAATCAGTGGTTTTTGTCTAGATCCTTCTTTTCAAGGCCTGGTCAGCTTATTAGACTTTTGACCCCAGAATTGGGCTTTAATAACAAGTATATTAACATAATAAAAATTAAAATCATATTTCCTGGATGCTAAGTATTAGACCTTCTTCATTGTTTTTAAAAGGACTTTTTGCCTCTTTTATGTGATTCTTTCTTCTTTTACATGACATTTCAAAATAAATTATCATTGACCTTATGTGGTCCTTAACAGATTTCAGTGGTTTAGTGGCATTGATCTGTTCCCACAACTTGTGCCACCTCTGTGGAACGTGGGTGAGACTGACCGTTGCCCTGCTGGCAAAAGCAGCATTACAGAGAGGAATGAAGGGAGTTCTGGATCAAGAGAACCTGTTTTGAATTATGCTCTGCTGCTTGGTCTGGGAGATTACTTATTACTTGAAATATGTACAATAAACCTTACATTATGTGTGATGATAATGATTAAATAAGGTATAGTATGTGAGGTGACTGTTATAGTTTATAACAACAGTGAAGAGATTACACCAAATGGAAGGACTAAGCAAGTGACTGGCTGTCTGGATCCCTTGGATCTCACTGGAAACAGGAGCTGGGACCAAGAGTGAATGTGAGAGGAGCCGACACTAGTTGTCCGATGGCCACAGCTGACACAGCTCTCCTGGTCTGCTGGGAGTGGCCCGTCTGTCCCTCTCCTCAAGAAGGCTTAGCCTTTGCAGACAGAGGGAGACCATACCACCCCCTGCCCACTGCTGGGCCCACAGGCTCTAGCTGGGAATCAGTGGCCAAGGAGCCTTTTGCTCAGGCTGTAAGCATTGTATCATCACACAACAGACAAGTCACTAAAAGTGCAGGAAGAGAAGAATGTCTTAAAGTATCACAGAGCTACAATTTTAGCTGGGTGTGCATGTGTGTGAAGAACTAAATATAGTGGGTTTTCTTTATCTTCTGGTTCCATTTTTATATCCAGTTCTTGAAAAGACATTTTACTCATTCTTAGTTCAGAAAAAAATGAGTCCCACTTTGTAGTTCAGCTGTTTTCAATTACTTTGCTCCACCTACTCTTCATGTTTTTCTGGGCACTTATTTACCCACTGAGAGATTTATAAGGTAATCCTGCATCCATCTCATCCTCTGGGGTCACATTGCCTCCACACACCTAATCTGTTCCCTGCGGGGCTGCAAGTTCTGAATCAGAAAATATGCCAAGGTGAGTAGGAGTGTTTCTCTTCCTTCCCCACCCCCATTCCCAAACATTTAATTGGTACTTGAACATTAGCCCACAGATGTTATTTTGCAAGAATCACTGTTTCTTTATACATTTAAATCAACTTACATCTTGCCTGGGTCCCCTTTCATTAAGGCTGGCAGGAAACAGTGTCAGTCATTATTGGGAATCCCCACCTTTGAGTACTGTGCAGGAGAGAATATAGGGCCATTGTACTTCTGGTCACTGCTGAGAGGCTTGTTGTAGCAGTCCACTGGGGCCATCAGCTCTGGCAGCCATCACGAGGACACTGGAATCTAGGGCCAGCCTTCCCAGGTGCCCCAGCAGCCATCCTTAGGGGCCCAGGAGCAATATGTGGATCTCTAATACAAGAGGGGCTTTCCAACATTTATCTTCTCTCACTGTCTTGGGAAAGCTCTCACCTCCCTTTCTGTTGGACTTGAAAGATACCATCTTTTCTCTCTTTCCTCTCTGCCTCACCTGGCATTATTTCTTCAAGGGTATAAACTTTAACACAACACAGGAAAGGCGTTTGCTGTCAAGATTTTTGTGATGTGTTGGGATGCTTAGAATGAGAAGGAAAAATACAGAAAGAAAATTATTTGCTCAAACATTATCCACCTCAGTCTTTTGTAAATGAGTAAACTGTAGTTAAGAGAACCATGCAGGCAAGGTGCAGGAAAGGAGGAGAAAGGCAGCTGTGGCACAAAGACATCTGTCTAGGGGCTGGAGGGGGTGGGCTGCAATGGATCTATGGATAGAGAGGTCATTGCTACAGCCTGTATGATTTTCCACAAGTCTCTTAGAGTTTTGCCCAAAGGAAACGTTTAGATTCTAATTTTACATTGCTTCACTGGCATTTCATTTGTACCTTTCTTTTCTTTTCTTTCTTTATTATTATTATTATTATTATTATTATTATTATTATTATTATTATTATTATTTTGCAGCACTAGGGTTGAACCCAGGGCCTTGCGCTTACATGCTTTGCAAGTGCTGTACCACTGAGCTGCACCCACAGCCCATTTTTTTACTTTTTTATACAGGGTCTCGCTAAATTATGCAATCCTCCTGCTTCTGCCTCCCAAGTTGCTGGGATTACAGGCGTGCACCACTGCGCCTGGTTCATTTTTACCTTTCTTATTTCATGTCTCTTTTTGGTCATTGCATTTTCCTTCCTCTTTCCCTAACATGACTTTCAGCTGTAATCACATTACAGCACAAGTAGCACAGAATTCTATATTTTTGTCAAGGTCCTGGATCCCATGAAGCCTGATTGCTAGGTGACCAACCATTTGGCCAGCATATAAGGAAAGGTGTCCACAATCCAGTCATTGTAATACTCCAATAAACAGATCAGATAGAATGTGTTTTGAAGGTTGAGTCACCTTGCAGGTGACTAGGCTGGTTTAATATGTAACTGTCCCTTTAGATATGAACTCAAAAAGAGCAGTAGTTTTTTGCTACAACCTGAACATCTCTCGCCTTTTGTGTGATTGCCATCTTCCTCTCTTGTTTCACTCTGTAACAAATGAGCATTTGTAGGCTACTATTTCCCATTTAATTTATTTTACATATTTATGTTTGTGCTTATAAACATTTAATCTTTCAAAAGCTGTTTATTATATTTCTATTATCTACCTTTGTTGTAGAATATCTTCTTTCTTTCACATGCTCAATATAAGCACAATTTTGAGCTAAACAAGTGTGTCATAAGCTTATACAATTTTGCAGTGCCTGACTTCTCATGTTCTCCTTCTATTAAATATTAGATTTTATTTATTTTCTCCATATTTTTATTCTATGAAACAGAGGTCAGCACATAATGTCCATGGGCCAAATCTAAGCCACTGCCTAGTTTTGTAAGTAATAGTTCATTAGAACATTCTTTAAGGTACTGCTTATGACAACTTTCACACTATAATGTCAGAGTAGTCATAACAGAACCTATAGATCTTTCCAGAAAAGATTTGCTGACCCTTACTATGGAATAATAAGAAAAAATCCTTTTCATCCCAGGAGCCTAGAGGTTTAGAGCTGGGAAAAATGCTACTCTAAGAACTTCATTTTGTAGAGAGAAAATAGGTCCATGGGAGAGTCAACTTTTACTGAGTGTTTGGCACATAGTGTGCCAAGCATTGTACCTTAGCAAGTATTATCTCATTTAATGCACTAAACAATATATTTCTATTTTATAGATAAGTAAATCAGGGAAGAAGAGCTTAAATAATTCTCCTATGGCCAACTAGTTATTATAATAAATGGATATGGTGGGATTGGACCTAAATATGGGGCTTCAGAGTCTAAGGACAGAACCATTGCACAATCCAGCTCCAGAGGAAAGAATTTTCTGTAAGTGTTACAGAAAGTAAGAATCAGAACTACAACCATTTTACCTAATAGAAACTTAAAGCAAACAAAGTAAAACAGCAACAAACATGCACACTCCACTCTGGCTCTTGCCCATCCCAACTGAGTCTAGCAAGATGCAAGAGTGCATAAGTAGAGTAACTGTCGCTACCAACACCGAACTAAGGCAACTGACAATTCTTTGGAGCCAGTTGAAGTCCTTGATCCTAGTACATTGGTGAAGTCCCAAACAGGTATTTGATTATCTGAAATTATATATGAGCCCCTGAAGAGAAAGAACAACATTGAGAGCTGAGCAAATGACAATTTAAACATTATGAACAAGTCTCCCTGCCAGTCCCCTTACTGCTCATACAAATCAAAATAGTGTTGTCAGGGAGAAGAAAAACTAATCCCTAGAGTGTGTCCAATGTCCATTTTTATTATCTTACCCCTCATTACACATATATTGAAGTAATCATTATTGTTAACATTAATCCTCATGTGAATCACCATATTTTCTTCAGAGCCAGGCAAAAATATCCAGGAGGTATAGTGGGTATTCCACAGTATTGTTTCCCCCCATCTCCTTATCTTATCTCCTAATTTAAAATACAGTAACTATATTTTGCATGTGCGGAGATTATTTTGTTCTCTATATAACTGTAGAGTTTACACATGTGTACCTACATCTTGCCGTAGAAGATTGCATATTCCAAACCATGTATATTCCACTTTATATTCAATTTAAGGGAGTCTTAAGAATTATTTTGAAGAAACATTATTTCCATTTTACACTTTGACTTTATAACCCAACACTTCATATAAGCCGCAATTACCTGCAGCATGGAGAGTAACAGTGTTTTCCAGGAGAGAAACACTTATCTAGTACATGCACCTAAAATGTTGTCTGATTTAGAAAATAATAATAAAAAGCAAGAATCACAGTAAAACTAAGACATCTCTTGCCAACACAAAATCTAGGGGAAAATTCCCCTTGAAAGCACATTTTGAACAAAACCTCTAACTAATACACTCATTACTTCTATTCTTAGAGAATTAGTGTACGTACATATCTAGGTTGGATTATAAAATCTCTGAAATGTGAGACAATTCCAAATAAGTTAAATGCTATATCATATTCAGTAGCTAAAATAGATCCCTCATTTGAATTAACTTTTATTAAAAAATAGATGGGGGCTGGGATTTAGCTCAGTTGGTAGAGCGCTGCGCTGCAGTCTCTGAGGTCAGGAGTTCGATTCTCAGCACCACAAAATGGGAGAAGGACATAGCAACCCACTCCCAAGGCCATCCCAAAACAATCTGCCATTGAAAACCCTATGAGGGTTGGTATGAGTCAGATTCGACTCGACGGCACCTAACAACAACAACAGAAAATAGGTATACCATTCCTTTTACATTAAAATTCGGATTTCTTCTGTCCACCTTAAAGAAATATTAGCCAACAATTTAAAAAATATAACATTGGTGGGAGCCAAACTCTTAGTCCAGGTCAATTTGGGCTTGCTTCACTCTTTCATGTATCTCAGGCATTTATTCAGAATTAGTCATTTCCACCATGATCAAGTCTTGTCTATTGTTAAAAATCAAACAAAACTAAACCCCCTCAAAAGGTCTTTGCCTATCACTCTCATATTATTTACCACATTTAGAATAATTGGTTTAATATGTGTGCAAAAAGATTTCATGCATGGGAGCCGTTTGTGGTGGCACACGCCTGTAATCTCAGGGCTCGGGAGGCAGAGGCAAGAGGATTGAAAGTTCAAGACTGGGGGCAGACTGAGTTACTTAGCGAGACCCTGTCTCAAAAAGTAAAAACAAAAACAAAAACAAAAACAAAAACAAAATGGTGGGGGTGCAGCTCAGCGGTCCAGCACTTGCAAAGCATGCAAGCGTGAGGCCCTGAGTTCAATCCCTAGTACCGCAAAAAAAAAAAAAAAAAAAGATTTCATGCATGTAAAGACCATATCTCTCTCTGTCTTCATTACTACTTTATACTCCATAACCCAGTATGTAAGTGTTGGGATACACACACACACACACACACACACACACACACACACACACACACACAGAGAGACACATGCAGACATTACGTGTGTGTGTGTGTCTGTGTGTCTGTATACATACACATAGGACACACAAGGTAACTTAGAAAATACATATATATTATTAAATCTAAAGCCAAGAAAGAAAACATAGACATAAATTTTTTTCTTTCTTTTTTTTTTCAGTCCTGGGGGAGTTGAACCCAAGGCCGCATGCATGCACCCCAGACCCTTTTTAATTTACTTTTAAATTTTGTGACAGTATCACGCAAAGTTGTGCAGGCTGCCTCTAGCTTGAACTCAGGATTTTCCTGTCTTAGCCTCCCAAGTCTTAGACCTCTCCAGCTGGTGTCATACCATGTCACCTTCCTAGCCAAAGTTCCTAAGTTAGCTAAAGTCATTTGCAGTTCTGAAATCTGGCTAATTCCGCCTTTTAAGTAATGTCCTTGACTTTATTTCTGTTCCAATCCATTCTTCAAACCACAAGTAGAGCAGCTTTTTAAAATTACAGCTCTCATCACTACACCATTAATCTTGAAATCCGTCTAGTGCTTTATTTCTCTCAGAATAAACTCTTAATTCTGTAATGTGATTTATGAGGATCTTTACCACCTGATGCCTACCTACCTCACTCAGCTCTTTCTGCTCACTTGTACTTGGAGTCCTAGACCATCCATCTTTCTCTATTCCATTACTCAGTTATGTTAAGCTTGTTCTTATCTGAAAAGTTATCCAGACTTTTCTCTATCTGGGACTATTTCCTGATTTCTCAGAGCCAACTCTTTTCACCCTTCTCTCACATTCAATGTTTCTCTTCCATCATGATCATTGCTAGGGTTCCCTGTAATATGCTGTTATTGTACATGTGCACAACACATAGACACACATGATCACATAAAAATTTAAAATTCTGTATGGAAAAAGATGTCATAAACAAAATCAATAAACAAATGAAAGATCAAGGAAAACATCTGAAACACATATTTCAGATAAAAATTTAATATATGGAATTGTAGTAATTATCTAATGCTGTAAAATAAATGACCCCAAAACTTAGAATTTTAAAACAACACACATCTATTATTTTAAAGTTTCTATGGGTCAGGGATCCAGGCAAAAATTAACTGGGTCTTCTGTTTTAGGCTTTCTCATAAGAGTATAATCAAGATATCAATAAGATTATAATCTCATCTGAAGGCTTGACCAGGGAAGGATCTGCTCCTAAACTCACATGGATTCAAATAATTCATTTCCTTGAGAATTATTAGAAGGACCTCAGGTTCCTACAGGATGTTAGACAAGGGCCACATCAGTTCCTTACCAGGTAATCTTCTTCATCAAACTCACAGAGGAGCCACAGAGAGAATAATGGAAAAATAGAAGTCACATTTTGGAACCTAATCATGCAAGTGAAGTCCCACCACTTTTGCCATATCCTAGTCTTTACAAGTAGGTCACGAGGTCCAACTCACATTCAAGAGACAAGACGTCATTGGGGACCATGACAACTATAGTAATATGCAAACTACTTTTACAAATTCATTAGAAAAATAAAACAATACAAACATGAAGATAAGAATAGGCAACTCTTACAGAAAAGTAAGAACAGGCAGTTCACCAAAGAGCAGATCCAAATAACTATTATGTATGAAGAGATTCTCACATCCTTCAGGTATCATGGAATTGCAAATTAAAGTAGCAATGAGAGGATCACATTAACTCATTAATATGTAAAGATGAAGAGAAACTTTCATCACATATGTTAATGAAAATGAATTTCATGGCCTTTTGGAAAACAAGTTGTTAATATTAATTAAAAATTGAAATAGTATTCCCTTTGACTTAGAAATCTAAAACAACAAATTAAAACACACACATATACTTACTGTAGTATTTTTTCAGTGCAAAAAAATAAAACCTGGGAGTGGATAGCTATTAATAGAGAAAGAGTTAAAAAAAAAAAAAGTGTGTCATGTGTATGTGTAATATATAACGATTAAAAAGAACGGCTAAAAGAAAGAGAATCCTGAGCAGTGGGGGGAGGAGAGAAAAAGAAAAGCAAATTAAAAATAAAGATGGCACAAAGGACAACTATAAGCACATTTGCATTTATAAACAGTTGTATTTATTTATGGCCATGTGAATCAAGAAATAGATATCTAGGTTGGATGTGGTGGTGCACACCTGTAACCCCAGAGACTCAGGAGGTGAAGGCAAGTTTGACACCAGAGGCAGCTTAAATAACTTAATGAGATTCTGTCTCCAAATGAAAAAATTAAAAAGAGGCTGGGGGTTCCAGTCAGTGGTAGAACATTTGCCAACTGTACAAGAGGCCCTGGGTTCAGACCCCAGTAGAGCAGAAAAAGAAAGAAAAGAAAGAAAGAAAGAAAGAAAGAAAGAAAGAAAGAAAGAAGAAAGAAAAAGAAAGAAAGAAAGGAAAGGAAAAGAAACAGATTTCTAAAATAATTAGTGGTTTAACTCTACATTAAGTGACATGGAAGATTTTCCATATTTATTAGCCTCATATTTACATCTCATATTTACATTATGAACCTACTTTGAAAACCACACAATGGCATATAGTATACATAGGATTACATGTGAATAAGGAAAGGCAGGGGGAAACAAAGGAAAGGCATGAGGAAACACGCACAGCTTTGGAACATGAGTTACCTGTGTGAGCTTGTTAGAGAGAGTGGTGTTTGAAGAGGATGAGGAGGAAATAATGCAATAAATAAGACAAAATCCAAATTTTATTCAAAGCAGAATATGATAGAAAAAAGATAGGTGTGAGTTCATCCCACTTATATAACAAGGTAAATATAAAATACATTCACACATAAGGAAGGTTGTTCAGCGAAGCGCTCAACTGACTGAGCCAACACTCCAGCCCCACATAAGGAAGGAGAGCCATCAAAATGCCCATAGTGGTTATGTCAAAATTAGGAATCCAAGTAATTTTTATTTTCTTCTTTATAGTTTTCTGTATTAATTTTTAACTTTTACTTTAAATTTAATTTTAACTTATACATAATAACACTAAAATTGTATTAAAGGAGTACCATATGATGATTCCATAATGTATACATTGTAAAATGTTCAAATCAAGGTAAACATGTCTAACTCTTCATTTATCCAATTTTTATGATGGAAATCTTCAAAATCTTTTCTTCTAGATTTTTTTTCTCAGTACTTGGGGGTTGAACCCAGGGCCTCATACATACAAGTATTCTATCACTGGGCTGCACCCCAGCCCATTTTTTATTTTTGATCTTGAGTCAGGGTCTCACTAAGTTATACAGGCTACCTCTGGCCTCAAGCTTGCAATTCTCCTGCCTCCACTTCATGAGTCATTGGGATTACATGTATGGAACACTGTGCCTAGCCTCTTCTAATTTTTTTAAAAATATACCAAATGTTGTTATCTATGATCACCTTGTGTGCAATAGTGTACCAGAATGTCTTGCTCCTGTCTATAACTTAGAGACTGCGCTGGGATTTAGCTCAGTTGGTAAAGCGCTGCACTGCAGTCCCTGAGGTTCTGAGTTCGATTCCCAGCACCGCAAAAATGGGAGAAGGGCCTGGCAATCCACTCCCAAGGCAATCCCGAAACAGTCAGCCATTGAAAACCCTATGAGGGTCACTATGAGTCGGATACCGACTCGACGGCACCTAACAACAACAGTCTATAACTTAGAATCCATCAACATTTCCCCATGTCTCATTCCCCTTACTCTATCTGGCCTCTTGTAACTACCTTGCTACTCTTAATTTCTGAGAGCAATTTTTTTAGATTTCATATATGAAATAGACTATTCAGTACATCCCCCATATATCTGTCTGTTTGTCATACTGTGGGGGCTTGCATGTTGCTGTGAAGCTGAAACCTATACTACCAGTATTCCAGATACCAGCAGGGTCACCTATGGTGAACTGAGTATGACCTTGAGTATATCCTTCCTGAGTTTCAACTGAGCTTCCAGACTAAGACATACTAGGGAGCAGGACTGGGCAGGCCTGAAACAATTAGCCATTGAAAACCCTATGAATAGCAGAGAAACACTATCAGATACAGTGCCAGAAAATGAGCCCTTGAGGTTGGAAAGCACTGAAAAGACAACTGGGGAAGAGTTGCCTCCTCAAAGTAGAGTCTACCTTAATGACAGAAAGGGAGTAAAGAGACCTCCATTTGCTGATGTGACACAACTCAAAATGGGGAAGAACAAGTGTAAATATCCACAAATAATTAGAACATGGAATGTATGTACTATGAATCTAGGAAAATTAGAAATCATCAAAAGAGTAATGGAGCACATGATCATCAACATTCAAGGAATCAGTGAGCTAAAATGGACTGGCATGGACCATTTTGAATGTGATAATTATATGGTCTACTAAGCAGGGAATGACAAATTAAAAAGAAATGGGATTGTATTCATCATCCAAAAAATCTCAAGATCTGCCCTGAATACAATTCTGTCAGTAATAGAATAATATCCACATGTCTACAAAGAAGTCCAGCTAATAACTTCAAGTAATATTATTTGAATTTATGTACCCACCACTAAGGCTACAAATGAAGATAGAGAAGCTTTTTACCAGCTCCTGCAATTTGAAACAGATCAAACGTGTAATCAGAATGTATTAATAATTACTGATGACTGGAAAGCAAAAGTTAGAAACAAAGAAGGCCCAGTAGTTGGAAAATAAGGCCCTGCTGACAAAAATGATACTGGCAATTGCATGATAGAGTTGTCAGACCAATGACCTTTTCATTGCAAATACATTTTGTTAACAACATAAATGGTAACTATACACATGGGATTTAGCAGATGGAATATACAAGAAGGAAATTGAATACATTTGTGGAAGGAGATGATGGAAAAGCTCAATATCAAATGTCAGGACAAGACCAGATACTGACTGTAGATGAGCCCATCAACTGCTCATATGCAAGGACAAACTGAAACTGAAGAAAACTAGAACAAGTGTACGAGAGCCAAGGTGTGACCTTGAGTATATCCCTCCTGAGTTCAGAGACAACCTCAAGAACAGGTTTGATCTGTTAGACACTAATGATGGAAGACCAGAGGTGTTGTGGCATGACATCAAAGGTATCATTCATGAGGAAAGCAAAAGGTTACTAAAAAGACAGGAAAAAAAGAGAACACCAAATTACATGTTTAAAAAGACTGAAATTTGTCCTTGAATGTTGAGCAGCTAAAGTAAAAGAAAGACATGATGAAGTTAAGGAACTAAACATAAAATTTCAAAGAGCAGCACAAGAAGACAAAATCAAATATTATAACAACATGTGAAAAGAACTGAAGATAGAAAATCAAAAGGGAGGAACACATTCTGTTTTTTTTTTTAAACTTAAGGTATTGAAGAAAAAGTTGAAGCCTTGTGTGGCATTAGTGAAGGATTCTACAGGGAAAATATTAAATGATGCAGGAAACATCAAAAGAAGATGGAAGGAATACATAGAGTCATTATATCAAAAAGAATTGGTGGATGATCAATCATTTCAAGAGGCTGCATAACATCAAGAACCAATGGTACTAAAGAACGAAATAGAAGCTGCCTTGAAGGAACTGGTGAAACACAAAGCTCCAGGAATTGATGGAATACCAATAGAGATGTTTCAACACACAGATGCAGCACTGGAGGTGCTAATATGTTTATGCCAACAGATTTGGAAAACAGCTACCTGGCCAACTGAGTGCACGAGATCCATATTTGTGCCTATTCCCAAGAAAGAGGATTCAAATGAATGTGTAAACAATTGAATGATAACATTAATATCACACACAAGTAAACTTTTGGTAAACATCATTCAAAAGTGACTGCAGCAGTATATAGACTGGGAACTGCTTGAAAATCAAGCCAGATTCAGAAGAGGGTGTAGAACCAGGATCGTCATTGCTGATGTCAGACGGATATTAGCTGAAAGAAGAGAATACCAGAAAGATGTCTATCTATGTTTTATTGATTATGCAAAGGCATTCAACTGTGTAGATCATAACAAATTATGGATAACATTGAGAAAAATTGGAATACAGAGCAGTTAATTATACTCAAGAGGAATCTGTACATGGAACAGGAGGCAGTTGTTCAAACAGAACAAGGAAATGTTGCTTGGTTTAAAGGTATGTATCAGGGCTGTATCCTTTCACTGTACCTGTTCAATTTCTATGCTGAGCAAATAATCTGAGAAGCTGGACTTTATGAAGAAGAATGTGGCATCACGATTGGAGGAAGACTTATTAGCAACCGGCTTTATGCAAATGACATAACTCTGCTTGCTGAAACTGAAGAGGATTTGAAGTATTTAGTAATGAAGATCAAAGAACACAGCTTTTAATATGAATTGTGACTCAACATCAACAAAACTAAAATCCTTACAACTGGGTCAGCAAGCAACTTCATGACAAATGGAGAGAAGATTGAAGTTGTCCAAAACTTTGCTTTACTTCATTCTATAATCAACACCCATGGAAGCAGTCAAGAAATCAAAAGACGCATTGCATTGACAAAAACTGTGGCAAAAGACCTCTTTAAAGTGTTGAAAAGTAAAGGTCACAGTGAAGATGAAGGTGCACCTGACTTATGTGATGGTATTTTCAATCACTTCTTATGGTTGTGAAAGCTAGACCTTGAATAAGAGGGACAGGAGAAAAATTGATGCTTTTGAATTATGGTGCTGGGGACAAATATTGAATATACCATGGACTGCCAAAAGAACCAACAGATCTGTTCTAGAAGTGCAGCCAGAGTGCTCCTTGGAAGCCAGGATGGATAGACTATGTCTTATGTATTTCAGACATGTAGTCAGGAGGGACTAATCCCTGGAGAAAGACATCATGATTGGGAGAGTGGCAGGTCAATGGAAAAAAGAAAGACCCTCAACCAGATGAATTGACAGTGTCTGCAACAATGAGCTCAAAAATAAAAATGATCCTGTTCCTGGCACAGAATTGGAGAGTGTTTCTTTCTGTTGTCCCTGGGGTCATTATGAGTTGGGTCCAACTCAATGGCCCCTAATCACAAAAATATTCAATACTTGTCTTTTTGTGCCTGGCTTATTTTACTTAACATAATGATCTCTAGTTTCTTTCATGTTGTTATAAATGACAAGATTGTCTTAAGTGATGGACACTTAGGTTTTTTCCATTTGTTGACTATTGTGAGTAATGCTGGAGTAAATGTCAGAGTGCAGATGTGTCTTTCACATTCTGATTTCATTTCTTTTGGATATATACTTCTAGTGTGATTGATGGATCATACTGTAGTATTATTTTTAAGTTTTTGAGGTACCTTAATACTGTTTTCCATAATGATTGTATTAATTTACATCCCCCACCAACAGTGTATAAGTGATTTATTTTCTACACATCCTCACTAACATATGTTATATTTAGTCTTTTTAGTAATAGCTATTCTTACTGGAAGGGCTGGGATTTAGCTCAGTTGGTAGAGTGCCACTCTGTAGTCTCTGATGTCTGGAGTTCGATTCTCAGCACCACAATAACGGGAGAAGGACATGGCAATCCATTTCCGAGGCAATCCCCAAACAGTTAGCCATTGAAAACCCTATAAGGGTCAGACATGACTCGATGGCACCTAACAATAACAACAACATTTTTACTGGAGTGAGGTAATATCTCATTGTGGTTTTGAGTTGCATTTCCCTAATGATTAGTATACTGAGCATTTTTCATGCATTATTTTTTACCATTTGTATGTCTTATTTTAAGAAATGTCTGTTTATGCTTATTGTCAATTTATTAATCTGGTTACTTGTTTTTTTCTTTGCTACAGAGTTTTACAGTTTCTTATATATTCTGAATATCAACTATTGTCAGGTATAATGCACAAATATTTTCTCCTATTCTGTAGATTATTCACTCAGTTGATTATTTCTTTTGCTGTGCAGAAGCTTTTTGATGTAATCCCAGCTGTCTACGCTTTTGTTTCCTGTGCTTTTGAAGTCTTGTCCAAAACATCCTTGCCTATTCCAATATCCTCAAGCATTTCCTCTATGCTTTCTTCTAGTAGTTTTGTAGTTTCAGGTCATATGCTTACATCTTTAATCCATTTTGAGTTGGTTTATGTAATTGGTGGGAGATAGGGATCCAGTTTCATCATTCTCTATGTGAATATTCAATTGTCCCAGCCTCATTTGTTGAAAAGAATGTCCTTTCTCCAATGCATGTTCTTAGTATCTTTGTAAAACATCAGTTGATGGTAGGTGTGTGGGTTGACATCCAGGTTCTCTATTCTGTTCCATTGGTCTATGTGTCTGTATTTATGCCCATACCATGCTATTTTGATTGCTACAGCTTTGTAATATGTATTTTGAAGTCAGGTAGTGTAATGCCTCTTGCTTTGTTCTTTTCTTCAACATGGCTATGGCTTTGACTACTCAGGTTTTTTTGGGGGGGTTCCATATAAATTTTGGACTTGTTTTTTGTGATATTGGGGGTTGAACCCAGGGCCTTGCACTTGTATGCTTTGCAAGTGCTGTACCACTGAGCTGCACCATCAGCCTTTTTTTTTTTTTACTTTTGATACAGCGTCTTACTAAATTATGCAGACTGCCTCTGGTCTTGAACTTGAGATCCTCCTGCCTCTGCTTCCTGAGTCGCTGGGACTAGAGGTGTATGCCACTGTCCCTGGCAAATTTTGGATTTTTTTCTAGCCCTGAGAAGAATGTCACTGGTGTTTTGATAAAGATTGCACTGATTGCCTTTATTTTTATAGTCTGTATTTATGTAATTTGAATGAAATGAAATATATTTATATAAGCATACATATACATGATATGGGGCTGGAGTTTAGCTCAGTTGGTAGAGCACCTACTCTGCACTCTCTGAGGACCCAGGCTCCATCCCCAGCACTGAAAAAATGGGAGAAGGATGTGGCAGTCCACTTCCAAAACAATCCTGAAACATTCAGCCATTGAAAATTTTATGAGGGTCTCTATGAGTCAGACCACTTGGCAGCACCTGACAACATACATGATATATATTTGTATCTATATGAGAACCTATTTTATGCTATGAATATGAGTTGATAGACAAGATTTATGTAAGAGAGAAAGAAGAAGACATCTTATGTTAAAGGCACAGTAGAAAAGAGGTGCTAACTCAGAAAAGCAAAAGGTCACCTTGAGGAAAAACAAGAGGCCCTTTCTTTTCTTTCTTTCTTTCTTTCTTTCTTTCTTTTTTTCTTTCTTTTCCTTCCTTCCTTTCTTTCTTTCTTTCTTTCTTTCTTTCTTTCTTTCTTTCTCTCTTTCTTTTTTTCTTCCTTCCTTCCTTCCTTCCTTCCTTCCTTCCTTCCTTCCTTCCTTCCTTTCTGTTTTCTTTCTTTCTTTTTAGCATAAGAAATGGATGGGAGAATAGCAAGATTTTAAATTTAAGCTGAAACTAAACTGTGAAAGATATTAAGGACAATTCAGACTTTATCTTGCAAGCACTGAAGACCAATATTTGAGCATAAGATGACATGATAAAAATCTGTTGGAAGATCAATCTAGTCTTGCTGTTCTGAGAAGAATATTTAGGAGGGGCCTGGAAACAGGGAGAGCATTAGTGAAGTTAATTGTATAGACAAGGTCTGAAATGGATTGTGTTGGGCAAGCAACATTCAATATTATAAAAGATATCTTGAAGATGGCATGGAAATTTTAAGGAATAAAACATTTACAAGCACAAATCATACTGACAGGTTGTCTTGTCCTTATATTTGTATAATAGAAGGTGGGCTAACATTCTGAAATAACAAAGAATAATATATCTTGTGTGTGTATACATACATATATATATATATTATATATATATATATATAACTTTAACCTTCATAAATAACTTATGCATTTATTGTTTAATTTTGTCTTTACAACAATGTAGTAAGAGCTGGAAAGATGAGGTGATGTCAAATAAAGAAAATAAAGATGACAAGGGTAAATTGCCCACTTTTACATAGCTTTGTGTCAGCCTAACAACTGACTAAAATCTTCCCTTTGGCCTGGGCTTTCATCTTGGCCTTTAGGACAAGTTTATGATCAATGATAATATGAACCACCGGGATTATAATCAAGTTTAATCTATGCAATGTCAGTAAAACAAACAGGGTTTACCACTTATTATGAACAACTGAATATTCACTTTTAAATATAAAGAAGCATTCTAGACATAAAATTAAAATCTACTTACACTCTTTACATGCTGAAATTCTAGCAGTTAGTAAAAATTCTGCAATAACTCATGACTAAAAATTGTTAATTTTATGTAGAATAACTAAATTGGCTTCTAAATATATTTAGAAAGCATCTTCTTAAAGCAGGGCACAAAGTTTCAGCTTGTGACATTGCTTTAATAAAATCCTTCTAGTAGGTGATAGCCTGCAGCTGTAGCTCTGTGGCATCCGATCCCGTCAGATCTCAGAAGCTAAGCAGGGTCAGGCCTGGTTAGTACCTGGATGGGAGACCGCCTGGGAACACCAGAAGTTGTAGGCTTGGGAGAAGGACCTGGCAACCCCCTCCCAAAAATCAATCTGCCATTGAAAACCCGATGAACAGCAGAGAAGCACTGACAATAGTGTTTCCCTGTTGTACAGAGGGTCGCTATGAGTCGGATACCGACTCGACAGCACCTAACAACAACAACAACAAGTAGGTGATAAGATAAATCTTTATTAAATTACAACTAGAAAAAAGAAATTTTTAACATCTGGGTGGCAACGCCACTACTTGTAGTATACGAGACTAACAGAACTGTCTAAAAATGCATTGTTTCTCATCCTACTTAAATGTATGACTAGTTGGTATTACAAATTTACAGCATAATTACCACAGAAGCACTCTAGCAGCATGAAATACTGAAAAAATATTATGCCTACAATATAATGTGAATTTTAAAAAACTTGTCACCTAAAAAATCTAATAACAAAGCTATGATAATAATTAATTGTTAAACTAGAAATGCACTCTGTGATGAACTGACATTTAGATTGAACTTGGCTTGTTGAAATTTGATGTGAACATTTGACTATTGAACACTATGTATCCCACTTAACTATCTAACATGACTAGCTTGTTGTTGTTGTTAGGTGCAGCTTCTCTACTGTTCATGGAGTTTTCAATGGCTGATTGTTTCTTATTTTGGGTGGGGGAGTGGGTTACCAATCCTTCTCCCAAGCCTACAGTATCTGCAATTCCCAGGTAGTCTCCCATCCAAGTACTAACCAGGCCCAACCCTGCTTAGCTTCTGAGATCTGATGAGATCAAATGCCACAAGGTTATAGCTTTAGGCTACATGATTAGGTAGGATGTCTGAAAGCCTAGGATAAAAGCCATAGAAATGGCTCCAAGCTTTAGCTCTTAGCTCACATGTTTCTACTATCAAGAAAAATTATGGACACAGAGAAATCCTTAGTTTTTCAAATATTTTGGATAGTTTTGTTTCTCTTATTGTCAAGCTGTGTCTCCTCAAAGCCTCAAATTAGTAGTAAGATCATGGACAATATGAGTTACCCAGAAATATAATTTGTATTTTCTCCTAGAATCACCAGTAGCCTTCATTCCCACAGCAGAAAGATCCATGTGCTGCGTCAACACTGATTCGTTTACATCTGGAAGAGGAACTGATTCTGACTTAGATTCTTATGCAACAATAAACACAGTATTATCCAGAATAAACTCTAACTGACCTAAACTAATTTCTTGGAAAGTGTTCTAGGTATTTTCTAAAAAAGACTAGAGAAATGTAGGAAGTTAGCCAGCTTGGCATTGTTTATCCAAAAAACCTGCCAAAAGTCTAGTCTCATTTGCCAGTGTCAATACTCTAGAGTGCAAACATGTTCTTGCGCAAGAGACATTATGTAGCTCAAAATTAATCTTAATTAGTTACTCTTTGTCCAAAGGTGGATGCTACAGAAGAAGGCCCAGGGTTTTTCAGAATCAATGGACTTCAAAGTCTCTGGCAAGGCTAATCTTAATTGCTTTTTATGCAACAAGGCAGGAAATCCCTTGGAGAGCATACTTGGGACAGTGCTTAGGGCCAGTGGTGTGGGGGACTGCTAATGGAACCAAATGAGGTCCTATTACCATCCTCATCTCTTTGTCCAAAACACTAGAGTTAAAAATGTGATCAAAAGCCTTTTGCATTCAGCCATGGTGGATGTTATTTCAGTAATTTTCTGTCTCCATTTTAGCAGCAGTGACCAGAATGAAAGTGTGCTGGACAAGATCTGTCCTGATGGACCTAAGTAAGAAGAGACGGTGTAATGTGAAGGGTTTTGGTTCGCAGTAAGTACCAGTATGGATGGGAGGAAAACACTGTAGTATCAAGTCAGGTCAAGACATATCATGATATCATGATGACATACCAAGATGTCATTATGTCATTATGTTTTATGAGCAATACTTTCTTACTACTGTCAGTTACTAATCAGTAGAATTGAATTTCCCATTTTGAATAGAAATTAGGGCAGGACACTTTGGTTGGGCTCTGCTGATTACCAACAAGACAAGGGGTTGGGGGAGGGCTTGCTACATCCTTTAGAATCAAGACCCTGGACAAAAGTTTATCCAGCTTACCTTAGAAAAGGCCTTTCCGATACTAACCAGTGGTGCCTCTGCCTTTCTTTCAAGGATTAGAGTAAAAGCAGTCCATCTATCTCTTTATAGCTCATACTCAAAACTGAGAGAGAGAGAGAGAGAGAGAGAGAGAGAGAGAGAGAGAGAGGAGATGCCTCTTCTTAAGCCAATCTTCATTTTTCTCTGGCTTGGCACCTTGTCTTTGGGATCCAAAGAAGGTAGGTAATGATTATATTTGTGACTGACTTAATAGGAACAAAAAAAAAAAGTAGAAGAAGAGGAGGAGGAGGAGGAGGAGGAGGAGGAGGGTCAGGTTGCTCTTTTCAGTCCAGAATTCAGATTACAAATATGCTTTTCTACATTCTTTAATGTAATGAACCTGCTCAAGAGAGAAGAAAACAAAGAAAGTTGTGTGGGAAATCATGTCCTCTGTCAAGCCAAGACCACCCTATGGATTGATGGAAGGTTAGAGGCTAGGGTGAACTACAGAATAAATACTGAAAAGGATATTTCCTTAGACATGAGGAATGCAGCTCACATAACATTTCTCCATCTTCTCTATCTTTTATATAACCAGAAACTATTTCCTCTTCTGTTCCCTATACTTCTGCTGCTGCTTTTGAAATAGATCACTTTTTCCTTTTCGATTTTGTACCTTGTCATGGGTCATTTTTCTAACACTAGAGAGGCTAAAAGCTGCAGACTGTGCCAGAAAATGACTCACAAATCTCATTAGTATTAAAAATTTAAAACCTCATGGAATTTGGACATGTAAAACTATTGTCAGAATATTTAAAATCCTATGAAATGAAGATAAAGACCTTTAAAAATAGTACAGTAATTAAAGAGATTAGGCAGAGTAGTAGTTGCCATTTATTGAGTACCTACTATGGACTACAGTCACTAATGACTTCCATTAGAACAACACCTATTTAAAAGGTGTTCTTCAAAGCAAAAAGCTCCATCTTTTCAAAGGGGCTTCTGGAAAGTGTTCAAATAACTCAGAATCATGTTTTGTTGTTTTTAAGATGTTTTTGTACAAGGTTTTATGAAATGTTGGTTCAGAGTAACATCTGGAATTCAGATATAGCTGCAAAGGAGACCTTGCTAGGCTGTAGGGATTGTCTGAGGCATAGCAGGTGCCTTTGACTTCCCACCCTTTGGTTCTCAGATGGGATTAGTGGGCAGGATCTTATCTTTTTGTCCCATAATGCTCACATAGTCAGGCAGGGACTTCTCAGGACCAAATTTTCCACTTGGGCAGAATGGTCTTCGCTTCCATGCTTGGCACACTTTGTCTGAGTAACACATGGCAGACAGCAGTATCAGTGTGGTAGTTAACTAGGTCTCCACTGTGAATCATCAGCCATCCACAAACTTTATGGATTTAGCCTTCTGCCCTCAGAGTTTCTCAGACACCATGGCCTCGCAGCCCTTGGCTCTGTTCTCCATGATGAACCACAGCATACCACAGCAGGCCTTTTGCACTGAGAACACTCCTAGGAGTTTGTAATGCAGAGACTCTGTTTGGGCAATGGCACACAGACCTCTTATGGCCACCTTATCAGGATAAATCTCTACATTGCTCTCAGGAAAGCCAAATCTCTTATAAACTACTGCAGTTAATTAATTACTGGATCCTCTGACCCTTCTTACCAAGAACATTCTATGTTCTGGTGGCTAAAATAATGATTTATGTCCTGGTTGGTGTAACTTAGACCTCACCTCCAGAGCAGCCATCTTCAGCCAGCTCTTGAGCAAAAACTTCAGTTCAGCTTTGAAGATGCCATCAGCAACAAACTTCCTCTTCTTGGAAATTTGCACCACCATCTTGCTTTTGCCTTTCACTGCAGGACTAGAAGCATGTTTTCTTTCTGAGTCTTGATTCTAGCACTAGAGATGGAATCATGGGAGTTTTGAGCCTTTAAGAAAGAAATGCTGGCAACTGTTTGACAGTGAACTATGGTGACTATTGCCAAATAGTGGTATGGAGGGGCTGTGAGAGGGAAGAGCTGACCCAGTTATACCACATGACCTCTTGAGTTTTCCTGGCCCTTAATTCCAGACTGGGAGGCTGATTTAAGAACCCAGAGTCAGCTCATGCAACAGACTGGACAGCAGAAAAATAACAAGAGTTGAACTCTGAAGAGTGTTGGTAAAGTGCCTTGTTAGGAAATTTTAGCAACTAAGCATATTTGCTATTTTTCTTCCCATTTATTTTTAAAGCAATTCAGCACAGTAGTACAGTATACAGCATATATTCAGTGCTTGCTTTCTTTAAGGCACTATCTTACATAATTTATATCTATTATCTCATTTATCCAAATGACAACTTTATGAAATACCTAACATTATCATTCTCTAATTACAGATAAGCCGCAGCCATACCGCTGTGGCATTGGATCCCCTCAGATCTCAGAAGATAAGCAAGGTTGAGTCTGACTAGCACTTGGATGGGAGACCTCCTGGGAATACCAGGTGCACCAGGGTTGGGAGAAGGACCTGGCAACCCACTCCCCCCAAAACAGCCATTGAAAACCCTATGAATAGCAGAGAAACACTAGCAACAGTGTTTCTCCTGTTGTATATAGGGTCCCTATGAGTTGGATACCGACTCAGTGGCACCTAACAACAACAACAATTACAGATAAGAAACTTATGCTTAGAGAGGTATGGTAATTTTCTCAAAGTTGCACAGCTGGTAAGTGAGGAATTAGGATGTCTTACTTCTAGTCACCATGCCACACTGTGCCTTAAAATGATTTCCATCATGCTTTATACTATTCTTTCTTAGGTACCTACATTATTTTGTGTATATTTCTCTTCATCTGAAAATTATTAAGTAATATCACTATTTTTGGAGGTTGTATCCCACTTGGGAAGGTTAGCCATTGTACATTGTACCTTGAGTACATTGTACTCAAGGTGAGATGTCCCCTTTCCCAGCGTTGGAGCACATGAAGTGTAAACTCTTTCCTGTGATCCAACCAATCCACAATATTTGTGAGTAACAATCCAAGTCACCAAATAACCATTGGGAGAGCTGAGCTGTACTAAATATAGTGAAATGTGATAAGTTATAATGATAACAAAGGGAAATGAAAGATCCAAACTCCCTTCTAATTATCATTTTGTTATTCATTAGCATGCTAGTAATATCTATGTTATCAGTATAGTTCTGATTCCAGTAACATGGTGAATTGAGCTATCTAATGCTCAATGTCCTCCTAATGTGATTACACAGAATTGCTGTACAAAGTATAGTACAAAAGGTTAATCATGGTAGAGCTCAGAAAAGAAATTGTTGTGTGCCAAAAATGAAGAGTGAACCCAAAGTCAGAGCTCTAAGCAGCAGGTGTCTGACTGGTGGTCTGCCTTTTCCACTAGCCTTCATGTAGGGACACAGGCTCTCTCTGTTTTGTAGCTCTACCATCTTTGCTATATAATTTGTCATGTCACTGGGGGTTATTTTCATAAAGCTGATGAAGAACAAAAGAACACAGGTAACCTTTTGGGAAGTTTTATGGGCCAGGCCTGGAAAGGGTCTATATAATTTTCCCTCATATTCCTGTGGATCACCTGATATCAGCTGGGAAATGTAGTCAGGTTGCTCCCAAGAGTTGAAGGAACTTGGTTTGAAAATTAGCTGAAGTGTGTGTCATGGTAAGGAAGACTTCCCTGCCTTCTAAGTAATCTAGATAAATGGGAATTAGAGAAAGAAATATAAATTCTTTAAGTCTAAAGAGCTTGCATGTACAGCAACAGTAGATTAAGGAACTTTTAAGTAGACTAATTAATAGTTCAATTCCTTGTTTATAGCTACATTCTATTTAACCTATGTCACCTGTGTAGATGGATTTGATGTTGGCAAACTGTTCTTTCATCAGAGTAAAAATGTGATAACCAACTTTGCAGCAACAAAGAGTACTTTACTTTTCTATCAATGAGTTGCTATATACACAATTAAGTTATTTCACGATCCATATAAATCTGTTTTCCTTTCACTACTCAAAATCAGCATGTATTTTCTGCTTTCTGTGAAAAGCTATGAATGGAATTGAATCCAGAGGTTAAAATATCTGTATATGTTTGTAGAGGTAAATGAGTTCAAGTGCCAGGGCCAAATATACTGAATTATAAATGTATTCAGTCAGATGAAAACATTGTTTTGGTTTTTTATTTCTGAGCATCTGCTTAATATTTATCTCACATGAGAATTTAGTTTTATATAAAGCTTAAAGATCTGTTTGCTTTTTCTCTTTGCTTTAAAATTTATTGCCTAGAGAAGTCAAATCAGAAGCTAAGGAACAAGAAACAAGGAGGAGAATGTACATTTAGTTCTATGTCCTCTCTCCCTTTCTTCCTTACATAGAAGCTGGACTCAAACTTAGTATGTAGCCCAGGCTGGTCTCGAACTCAGTCTCCCAAGTGCTGGGATTACATACATGCACCTCCATGCCTGGCCCTACATGGAAGCTTTTGCAAGTTTCTTTTCTCCATGGTATGGGCTCATCCTCAGGATGGTCTGCTGGTGTCAATCTCATGTAGAGAGCCTCACAGATCACTGTACCCCAGAGCCACTGCTTTTGCTTTCTCATTGCAGGCTCCTTCCTCCACATTCCCTCTGCTAGGAGCAGCATCTCTGCAAATTAGCAACTGCTTGTCTTTCAGAAGTCAACTTAAACTTCCTAACAGAAGCATAGGAAAACCTTTCCTGAGCTATGTGCTTGGTCAGTACTCTTGTAATATACTCTAAAACGGGGTACTTTGATGTAGCAGTTTAGCAACACTATATGGGGCTGGGATTTAGCTCAGTTGGTAGAGTGCTTCTCTGCACTCTCTGAGGCCCTAAATTCCATCTCCAGCACCACAAATATGGGAGAAAGACATGGCAATCCACTCCCAAAGCAATCCCAACAAATAATCAGCCATTAAAAACCCTGTAAGGGTTGCTATGAGTCGGACCTGACTTGATGGCAACCAACAACAACAACATAAGTAAATACAGATGCTCCTTAGTTTAGGATGGGGTAACATCCTGATAAATTCACTGTAAGTTGAAAAGACTATAAGCAAAAATTACTTTTAATACACCTAATTTATCAAAACATCACAGTTTAGCAACATAGTATTCTGTTGAGTATGAGTTGCTTACCCTTTTGATTACATGGTTGGCTGGGAGCTGTGGCTCACTGTCACTGACCAGCATCATAAAAGAAAACTACAAATTGCTGTCCTGCGAAAAGATAAAAATTCAGTGTGGTTTCCTCTTTTATACCATATCACCTCTGCACATCACTTTTGCACCATTTGTGAAGTTGACAAATCCTGAGTTATACCACCATAAATTACAGATTATGTATAATTATGAATTTGGTTGTTCAAAATTTGTTTCCTTCATGAAAATGTAATCTCCATAATGAGAAAGGACCTATTTGTTCATCATTTTATCCCTAGTTCTTAGTTTAGTGAGTGTCTGCAGAAAATGAGCATGAATAGATGTTAATTCAATAAATGAATACTGTGCTTGATAGTTTCAAAATCCTTGCTTGCCTCCCTTTTATGGATCTCTATGGCTTTTTATGTATGTTGTTATTTACTTATATATCTACTTCCATATTTGTATGTAGTCTGGAAAAACTTTTAAATTTATACAATAATAAAAACATCCTGTGGTCCTTCAAATAAAGATCATTTTAATAACCCCTCCCAATAGAACAACAACAGCAACAATCTTGCTCTAAAGATTCTAGAAGGCTAGAAGAATACACTTTCATAGATCATCGTAGCTGAGACCCATTCTCTAGTCCCTTCTATACTAAGGCTTAGTGGCGGGTTCCTAATACAGCACCATGGAATCTTCATGGAGAGACAAGATGATTAGAAATTATTGTCCTACTTATTAGTCATAAGGCTCCATAAGTCTTGTAAGTTGATAAAAGTGTAACCAAAAGTGATATAATAGTTGCATGATAGAAAAAGCCAATGTTGTATTACTCTGTGCCCCACCATCATTTACCAATAAAGGGAGAAAACAATGATTATAACAGAAAAAGAAAAAGAAATTATAGTCTTTGACCAGCCACATGGGGGAGGTTTAAGAAACATAGTACAGTGGAGCACAACTGTAATCCAAGCAACTAGGGAGGCAGAGGCAGGAGGATTGCAAATTTGAGACCAGAGGCAGTCTGTGAAATTTAGTGAAACCCTGTCTCAAAAAGTGCAAAAAACGGCCTGGGTTTGCAGCTCAATGGTACAGCATTTGCAAAGCATGCAAATGCAAGGCCCTAAGTTCAACCCCTAGTACCACAAAAAACAAATAACAATGAAAAAGCATGTTACTTGAATTGTGCCTGGACTTGTTATTAAAGTAGGAAAAAACCGAGGAAAATAGAAATTGTATCAAAGCCTAGTAAAATAGAAATTATATCTCAGAAACTGTACCTGAGATCTGGAGGCAGAGGTGGGGTCTTTGTATCCTAATGCATTTCTATGGACTCGTGGTCTATTTTCCAAGTATGCTCTCTTGGTACCTCTGGGAACAGTGCCGTTGGCTTGGGCTGCACAGTGACTCAGTCTGAGTAAAAGCTGTGTACATTCATTCTCCTTATCTGGTATCCATTCAACCATTGGATGGGACTTTAGGAACCCAGGGACATAGGGAACCTTTATGATTCTTTCATGAGTCCATGTCTTTCCTGGCCAGACATGGCTTACTTAAGGCCACAGCTGCAAGGGTTGTCTCAGGTCAGTGCAAAAGACAGATCCATCTCTAAGAGTGAGACTAAATAAAACTGTAAAGTCAATAGGGTTGCATTTTTCACAGGGATCCCTGATTATATTTGAGTCATCCAGGGCCACAAGGCCATAGTCAGCTCCATGTGCCGTGGACTTGATCCAGGATTCTCTTACAGCTGAAGCAGAGAACAAAAGACCCCAAGAGAGGTGTCCTTTCTGTGATCTTCAAGTGAGTGTCTGGGTTTTTGTCCTTAGTCTCCCTCTAAACTTTCATTATTTGGCTTTTGTGGAGTGACAGATGTGACCGATGCTTGCTTAACTATTTCTGGAGCAACAGGTGAATAAATTGCATATCTTTAATACTAAGCCCCGAGAGGCAATTGAACCTAATTTTGTGAGAGAGAAGGAATCAACAGCTCCTCCAGGCAGTGGGAATCCCCCATGTGGCCTCTTGTTTGCCACCTTCACCAAACCAGACCTTCAGGACTCCTGATCCACAACCCTTTTCTCATAAGTCCTAACTTTGGTAAGTTTTTGCCCTATGCCTCCTTGGCACTCACTGGCTCATTTTTATCATAGTACTCTGCACAATTTCCTTTTACAGATAGGTTCTTTTACATATAGCTTGAGTATCTCTAATCTAAACACTTGGAATCTGAACTATTTTTAAATCTAAAAAATTTTGAGTACCAACATGATGTTACATGTGGAAAATTCCACACATGAAAATCTGTTTCATGTACAAAATTATTTAAAGTATTACATAAAATTACATCCAGGCTCTGTGTATAAGGTGTATGTATATATCTGGAGTTTTAAATACTTCTGTGTACCAAGCATTTCAGACAAGGGGTACTCAATCTGCTTATGCTTTCTCTTACATTGTGTCATACTTAACAGAGTTTTCTCAACAAATGAATTGAAACTATAGAGTCATAGATTTGGCTGTGATAAGATAATGGGGTCTCCCCTACACCCAGAATTATCTTCTCCTTGCATATACACATGTCTTTTGTTTGTGGATAAATCAGGAGGTGGCTACACGAGTTTAATGCCTACAATATCATCGCTTACAACTTCCTGAGGATCAGCACATGAGTGATCTGAGCAGAACAAGAAGGCCAACCTCCTGGCATATTTCTCATGTCCTTCATTTTCTATGACCAGATTTTGCAAGTTCTGTATTATCAATATATGAATTTGATAATATAACCTGCTAACCTGTATCATGTATTACCCATACAAATAATAAACTTAGCACAAAAATAGGTTCTCAAAGTCTAGGTATTATTTCACAGAATTTTAGTTTCTCTCTATCACTGGCCCTAGAATCTGCTGCAATTTCCATACAGAGACTGATGGCTGACTTGTATTATTTATGCTCTGCTTCTTTGTCACAAGGGACCAGATCTTTAGTTGTGTACATGACTAGCTGAAGACACTTTTTTTTTTTTTTTTTTTTTTTTTTTTTTTTTTTTTTTTTTTTTTTTTTTTTTTTTTTTTTTTGCAGCCAGATTTGGCTATGTCATTAAGTTTTAGCCAACATGATGTAAACATAATTGTTAAATGGAGTTTTGAGGAAGAAAGGATTTGAAAGAGAGTCTCTTCCCTTTGCTACCTGGTCTTTCATTGTGATTAGGAGGCTGATTTTTGTTTGTTTGTTTGTTTGTTTAAGTTTTGCCATACTAGTGGATTGAACACAGCCTCATGCAAGCTAAGCAAGTGCTGTACAACTTAGCTACATCTACAGTCCTTTTTAAAATTTTTTATCTTGAGATAAGGTCTGGCTAAATTGCATAGGCTGCATTTTGCCTTGAACTAGTGATCTTCCTGCCTCAGCCTCCTGTCTCATGGAGATTACAGGCCTGTGCCATAGTGCCTGCCTAGTCTTCCTCTCTCCCCTCATCCCTCTGTCTCATCTCCTCTCTTCTCTCTCCCTCTCTCTTTCTCTGTCTTTCCCTCTATATATATATTTCTCCCTCTCTCTCCCTCTCTCTCTCTGTTTTTGTAGTGCTGGGGATTGAACCCAGAGCCTGGAATGTGCTAGGCAAGGGCTTTACCACTGAGCTATATCCTCAGCCTGCTTCTTGGGTCTTTTAAGGATAAGTGTTGCAACTAGGGATGATGGAACAGAGACCTGGAGGGATCCCGGATTCCTGACAACACTGTGGAGCCACCTCTTAGTTTTAGATTGTAATCCTTTTGTGTGACAAAGAAAAAAGAGACATCTATTTTGTTTAAGCCACTTTCATTTGAGTTTTTCTGTTATGTATAGCTAATACTAATCCTAATTTATAAGCCATCTACTATCTACTTAATACCATTGATCCAGGGATCCATAGATGAGTATAAGTATTTTCAATCTATGGCTTTAGGGATAAAATGATAAAAGTGAGTGTAATACCTCTGATTTCAAGAGCTAAAGTAATTGCCAAATTTCAAGGAAAAAAATAGAGCTCAGAATCATCTATCTTTTTTCCTTGTCCTTTCTGTCAATTGTAGAATTAGTAGTTATTACCCCAGAAAAATTTCCACTGCTATCTGGAGTCTATAGCTTCACATCCCTCATTTCCAAGCTTGCACCCTCCTACTTCACTTATTACACACAAAATGAAATTATTTGCAAGCTGTACTCAGTCAAGACTAGAGCACTTGTGCAAACAAAGTTTGGTTCCTGGGCTTGAATTAAAGAAATAAATTATGGTTTATGTGCACAATTACTGGGATCTAGAAAGGATGTTTGTTCAAATAACAAATTAACTCAGGAAACAAAATAAAGTGATGCTTATTATAATCATGCCATCACAAGCTTTCATTGTTTTACAGTGAGATACAAAAAAAATCTTAAACTTTGTTCTTAGTGATGACTGTTTGAACGAAGGAAATTGAAGTCATGAGGCTATCAGAGGGCCAAAGGGGAAAAGGCAGAGAGGACAGAGAGGCTATGTCACATTTATTTATTTATTTATTTATTTACTATTTTTACTTCATTATTTTTTTGAGACAGGTTCTTACTAAGTTGTGCAGCCTCTGGTGTTGAACTCACTGTCCTCCTGCCTCAGCCTCCCAAGTTGCAGGGATTACAGACATACACCACAGCACCCAGCATCTCTTTTTAAGAAAGTAAATAAAGTAAGAAGTATATTGTTCTATAAGTATGCTTGGCTACTTTAACATGCCCAACCCACATCTCCTTTTCTATTTACATAGAGTTAAAATTAGGAATATTTCATAGATCAGTGACTATCCTTAAACTAAAACTTGTAGAGAGGGGATACTGGCTAAGGAATGTTTGATTTCCTCTTCATAATGGTGATAGGCATAGAAATATATTAATTCTTTTGAGTCTGGTTTTGTCCAAATGGTGTTTTTCTTATTTCAAGCATATGATGGTGCCATATGGTTGGAAAATACTATCTTGTTAGAAATTGAAAACTATAAAGAACTAAGCAAACACGGACGGAGCTTGGAAAACACCATTTCTGGAGTGAACTGCATCTGTGAATCATAATATCTGCTAGTTTTGTGGTTGTTCACTCCTGACCCAATTCCCAATACCTCTAAAAGAGTGGTCAGAACACATTACCTTTATATCCTATACCACTGAATTGTTCATACCATTTTTAAGTTATACTCCTTCAACTCTTCTTTCCCATTATGGAAACAAGGGAGACAAAAATAATTCACAATTGGAATAAAAATGAAGGTATAGCTTCATTACATGTGAGGACTTAACTGTGATTAAAGAGCTGTAGGACCTTTCTACACAAACTTCAGTCATTTCAGTCCAGCCGGTGTCAACAGTAATTATTACTCAGCCAGTGCAGAACCATAACTTCCAATCAGACACTTACTCCTTGCCTCAGCCTAGGGACACAAGTTATTCCACACCAATATATGTAACAGTAGCAACAATCCTAGGTGATGCATGGAGCTACTGAGTAGCACTTTGTAGATACTGCTCTGAGCTATATGAGTATTAGCTCATTTAATCTATACAACAATTCTCTGAGATTCTACTTTAACCCTATTATAGAGATATATTAACTCCAATAAAAGATTAAGTAATTTGCTGAAGGCCACCCAGCAAATTACTTAATTACTTGTCCCCTAAACAATACATCATGAGTAGTCCATCTTCATGTTTCATGATCCTAACCTCTGCACACACTACCTCTCTCTGGTAATATAAATATAATACGAAAAGCATGCTAAAGAAAATTCAAATAAAACTCAATCTCATCCTGCATGGAGCCTATATTTTCATCCTGCAGAGGTGGTGCTATCTGATTAACAGTTGCCCCCAAGTAACAATTCTTAAAAGAATACAAAGAACTCCTTTAGCTATGTAGTCACTCACAAACTCTACTTAGTGAAAGCAAATGTGAGTCATGCATTTAGAATTGTGTTATCTACAAGCTAGCATCTCTCTAGGTCTTCTCTCCACCCAAGTTCAGCATTTTGAAGACATATAAGTATTTATCATTCTCTGGAAATAGTCCCATTCTCTCCAAAAATCACTGTGTGGGTAGGCCAAAGGGACTCTTCTCTTTTTATATGTGTTCCCCTGGCACTATACACTAATAACTCAAGGAAATAGTCTGTCATCTTTCTCAAAAAAAAAAAAAAGTATTTGTCTCTTGTGCTTTCACCTCCCTGTTTTTTTCTTATTTTGCTTTTTTTATAAGTCATTAAGATTCTACTTCTGGCCTAGGAGAAATAAAATTTAGCTTATTTGTTTTTATGTGGGAATAGCAATTAGTTAAGTCTGATAAATCACCTGGAAACCAGACTGACTTGAGTTTGGTACATTACAGCCTCTAGAGACCCTATTTAGGAAGAAGGAAAATGCTTATGAATGTTGTATTGAGTCTCTCCTTTCCTTTATAAATTATTAGACTCAGGGAGCTTCTGTGACATAGAATCTATGTTAATACCTTTATTTCCAAATGGTGCTAGTGAAATCTGGAAAGTTGGATTGGCTTATCTAAAGTCATACAGTTATTGGCAAAGTTAGGACCTCATCTGTGTTCCCAAGCATCCTTCTAGTTGATGTTGCCATTCAACACATTGTCTCTTTGAGTAGGATGAGGGACACAGAGAAGGCTTCTTTCTGAAATGTGCAAGGGGTATTTAAAGTGCTATGAGGCGTAAAAAAGTGTCATATCCTCTGGCTTAGGTATCTCACACCTCACTTTCTGGAATTAAAACATACATTTGCTATTTTTCTCCCAGGAGCTTCTTTAGGTTCCAATACTTGTACCTTTTCTAGAATTCCAAGGAGGTGGGGTTACAGGAGAATCCAGGGCATGTTATCATAGCTCCACTATAGGAACACATTGAATAGAGATGTTGCCTTTTCTCTGTATGTCTGAATTGTTCTACCTTTTCAGTTTTAGTGTTGATTCTAGCTCAACTCCTGGTATTCTCAAAGTACTCTAGCTTCTGACTTAGAATTCCCCCAACTTCCTGTATCTGTCCTTCCTCCCATTCTTGTGTATTGTACCCCTAGGGCCCACCTTCATCCCTTGTCTGCTGAGCTCTCTCATTTCAAGCTCTGTCTTCAATGTGCAAAGCTACCCTTTTTCTTAAGATTATCCCTTCTAAACCAATAACTAGCTTTCTGCCCAAGTCCCAAGAAACCCCTCTCTTACAGTCTCTAACATCCTCCAACTGACCTCTCTAGAACCTTACTTAAGCTTAAGTCAAATAATAGAAAAGTGGACGCTCACTCAATTCCCTATGGGTCTGGTTCAAATTACTTTTAGTCTCCTTCTCTTCCATTTCTTTTTCTTTGGTGAAAGATCACTAGATTTAGAACAAAAATAACTGGGCTAAGCTTGGCACTGTAGTGCATGCCTGTAATCATAGCTACTCAGGAGGGTAAGGCAGGAAGATGGAAAGTTCAAGCCTAGAGGCAACCTGCATGTGTGAATTCAAGCCCCAAGTATTGGAAAAACAAAAATAATAATATATACATTAATAAATAAAATAACTGGGCTACCCTTCTAATGCAGGGCTGGGGTTTAGCTCAGTTGGTAAAGTGCTGCGCTGCATGTTCTCATGCCCTTGGTTCAATCTCCAAAACCTCAGAAACAGGAGAAGGACATGGCCATCCCCTCCCAAGGCAATCTGGACACAATTAGTCATTGAAAACCCTATGAGTGTCACTATGAGTTGGACTCTACTTGAGGGCACCTAACAACAACAATAGCATACTTCTAATGCAGTAATGTAGCAGCCCAAGTTCTATGGGAAAACCATTTACTCTTTAAAAGGCTTTTTTCTTATTTTTAATGATGAATGACAAAAGCCTTAGCTATTTCATTGGATGATTATGACATTGGGTGAAATGATAGCCTTCTTCCCTTTAAATTCAACAATGTCTATCATTATTAAGTGTTGACTGTGGCTGTGATTGGGTATAACCAGTCACGATCAGGCAGTCATTGCCATCTTAGATGTGAAAACAGTTTGTGAGGTGTAAAGCACAATACACTACTGCACTATACAAGTTCTACCTCCTGCGGTTTCCTTTTCCCTTTTATTTTATTGATTAAAACTCCAGAACACTTGCAACAGAAGAATGATCCCTGCAGCCTTTCTAACTAAAGACAAAAACTCAGAAGGTGCCACACTTAAATCAACTCAGAAAAGCTAAACAGAGACTTCTAAAAAGTTCTTGCAAATAGTAACAAGGTGAGGCGAGCTGATGTGGATGTCTGGATGTCTGGTTTCATTCTCAACCAGCTGAGCCTTGGCTCTTGTGCTGCTCTTTGGGCTCTACCTTGTTTATGTTTCAGCTAATAGAGATTCAGGGTGGGGGAGGTAGCATCAATTGTCCTTAGACTGCTTTCCAGACATGGCCTTTTTCTTTTATTGTTGTATCTTTGAATACATCAGAGAGTCTCTCTCTGCCAATATTCAATCATCCCCCAAAAAATCATTATTTGGAAGTACAAGAAGATTTGGGACTTTCATCTACTATATCCCAAATTGGCAAATACGAGAAACATCTTAGCAGCTGTCTGTCTATAACTTGCCTTCTCCTAGATTTGTAATCAATGCCAGTTTCCTCACTGCCAACACATTCTCCACAAATTTAGACACTATCTGTTAAGGATCACTTCCAAAATATAACATCATAGGTTTTCACTGATTTTCCTGAGCCCCACTTACAGTGAACCAATCTGTGCCAACATTTTGGGGGGATTTAAAACAAAAATTCCGAGAAACATCTTTTCTTAGCACTAGTTGTGTGTAAGTCCAGAACATTTTAAATTGATTGAGTATTCTGCCTTCATTCTCCCAACTTTCTCCAGTGCCAGGACATTCTGAAATAAACACTTAGATTGCAGGTGATTTTCAAGAGGAAGCATCATTGCATTTCAGAGTTTTGCCATGAGAGTATCTATATCTTCCCTTTTCATAAGTAAATTCAGTGCTTTCACAGTCATTTGAGATCACTTTTGGAACCCACGCAGAGTGTGGTGACAACTGCTGATGAAAGAAAAGTTTTTTAAAAAGGTGTAAAGATGAGGAATATGTTGAAAGTATCCTCATGATATAGACTGGTAGTGAGGAACCCAGGTCACAAAATGTCAGCAAATGCAGGCACATTCCAACCTTCGAGTAAATTAGGACCTCTTTGAGTTTTAAAAAAGGCAAGAATAATCAGTGTACATACAAGCTGAGACCTCACAGTGTCTACCACATTTCTGAGCAGTGCGCCTGTGCTCCAAGCTAGTCATCTTATTGCCAGATTGTCAGGAAGCCTAATATCCACGTGTGGTTGGGGACCACCAAGCATGGCATTGCCTTGAGAATGAGACCTGAATTATTTTTTCCAAAATGCTACTGGCCTTTAGCAATTACATTTCAAGTTAGGAAGCTTGGGAAAAATAAGTGTAAAATATTTAAACAACACAACCTGGTGCTGTTGTCATTCCCTCCTGCAACCTAGTGGGGGTCATGTCAGGATGTGACCATATCATGCATGTGGGCAAGGTAGCAAGGTCCAGGCTCCCAAATGCTTTTGCAGCAGAAAAGATAATCCCAGTTTCTCCTATTCAGAATCAGTAAGATATTTCAGAGAAAGGCAATGAGCTCCCACATTGTTTATTGACCTTACTTAAGCATTTCATACCAGTGTGTCTGGCAGCTTTGGGAGCTATTGTGTAAGCCAGGCAACCAGAAGTGATTGCCAACATTCTGAAAATATTTCATGATCAAGAATTTGGCCAATTCAATGTGAATGGCAGATTTCAGCTCTGAAATAGACCTTGTGTAATTATCTCTTTTGAAACTGTAGTCTTCCTTAGCAAGTCACGTCAACCTGAGGACATGTTTCTAATCCTGCAATCAGCTCTCCCCATTCCACAGACTGGCACTCTTGAGAAAAGAGTAAAAATCTGGGCTAATCATGGAACACTCTTTGTACAAAAAGGAAAAACTGCAAAATCAACCACCTGTGGGCTCAGGAAGGAACCACAGGTTAAAAATTAGACTGACTAATATGTATCAAGTATTAAACCCTTTGGGAAAACCCAGACCGCAAGAACTTTTGGCAAGAGCACATGGTTAAGAGCCTGACTCTTGGCTGCTTGGGCAGCTAGGTGATATTTGATCATTTAAAGAGACAAAGATTTAGAAGCCAGTCAGCAGAGCTACCTCCAGACAGATAGAGAGAACAAGTTATGTTTAGAAGGGCAGGGTGGTCCAGAATGTTCTACCTAAAAGGTTGTGATCCGAGTGGCCAGAGACAGGATTGCTGGCCCTCACTATGGAATGTATTTGGGCTTCAGAGCAGCTTGCAGGACAGATTTTGAACCCTGACTTAATTCCTAGCTTTCCAGGCAACTTTGAGCAAGTTATTTAACCTCTGAGCCACCTGTGAGGTGGGGAAAACAGTCAGAGTGCCCACATAGGTTACTGTAAAGACTAAATGAAAACTTAAACATACAGATGGCCTCAGACATAATAAAGGTTCAAGAAAGAGGAGATAAAATAACCAGAGGCTTTAATGAGCAAACTTTTTAAAGCATATCTTTAGACTGGGAGAAATAAACTCAGGGCCCAGAGACAGACCTATACACAAATGGATATTTGACTTACGTGAGGTAGTAGAATAGGCTTTTTAGTAAATGATAATGGGACAATTAAGTATCCAGCTGAGAAAAAAATATTAGATCTGTACCTCAACCTGTAAAAATTTTTTGTTCAGGACTGATTAAAAATCTAAACATAGCAGGCAAAATTATAATGCCTTTATGAGAATCTACGATATCTTCCTGAGCTCAGGGGGAGATCAGTGGAGCTACAGAAAGACATGGAGGGAACATCTATGTGCTGGCCAGGCTCAATTCTTTATTTAGGAGATAATTATAAGGTCATTCACTTTATAATTACTCTTTAAACTATACATATGTGCCTTCTGCACTCTTGTACACAAGATCTCTCTTTCCTTTCATATTCATATTTCATATTCGTATTCATATCCATCCACCCTGTATGCTTTTCCAGCACATCCTATGGTCAGACTATTTATAGGACAAATACTGTACTTAATGAAAACTACAGATATTTTATTCACATGATAGTATAGGTAGGCAATGTTAGAGATACATTGTAACATTGTTTGACACAGTTCACAGTTTTAACAGTCAGGCACACAAAATGTTAGTCTCTCTCTCTCCCTCTCTCTCTCTCTCTCTCTCTCTCTCTCTCTCTGTCTCTCTCTCTCTGTCTCTCATGGTGCTCCTTTGCTCACATTTCCCCCAGTATCTCTGTCAAGCTACAATCCCCAGGACTTTCCTAGTTCTGCTATTCTGCCTAAATTACCTTTACTTCTCTCCTGCTTCAAGCCATCCTAACCAAGTTACATCTTCTGGTTGGTGGATAAACTTCTAGCTATCTTTGTTTTGTGATATAGTAACTTAAAATGCTTCCTCTTCTTTTGGCATATTTGCCTGCCCCTCATTCTAGGTCACCAGTCCAAAATTTTCACATCAAAACTACATTCCCTTTTTGTGGCCTCACATTATCCTCATGTCAACTTTAATGTGGCAGATCTAAAACTCATATTGATATATTTACCAGAGCACCTTGTAGGTCTACGTTAAGAAAAATTAAAATAGAGTTCTCACAAAAATTAGCAAAAGAACAGTTCTTTGTATTATCAATGATAACCACAAAGCACACTCTTAATAAACACTTGAAAATTTCAAAACTGAAGAAATTCAGTATTAATGTTCAAACAGGGACAGTACCAACTTGGACCTAAGCTGAGTCTGCCAATATACTCATTTGTAATTTGTGTTCTATTTGACTTTTCTTGTTTTAAATACATTTTTAAAAAAAATTGCTTAAGTTATCAGATAGACATTCTATTCTTTTTGTTACTCCTCCTCTGCCTACAAAAGACCTGCTTAGTTACTCTGTCTCACCACACATACACTGACCACCATTCGGTGTATAGGTAGAACATCTAGAAGGAAATCCTGCACATTTCAGTGCTAGAAAAGAGTGCAGAGATAGCAGAAAACCTCTAGGCTCTCAATCTTTCCCCTCCATGTCCCAGGTACATCTGATCTGACATTATTCCATTCATGCTCATGTCTGATCTTTTCTTTAGTTCTGCACCTAACTCCAATAAACTGATGCTAGCTCCCCTAGAGTTAATTTTTCAGCCCACTCTAGTTCTATGCCCTTCTTCAGAGGATATAGGTACTGAATTCATTTTTAGTGGGTGGGAAAGAATTGCCTCCAAATCATTTCTACTTCTATTGCTCAGGATCAGAAAGCAGATCAGAGAGGCAGGGTAAAGGACAACATCCACAGTGTTATGGAGCCATTCAGACTTAGTACAAGAAAATCTGGAAGAAGGAATAAGCTCAGGGAGAGGGCGGGATTCAATCCCATGAAGATCAGAGCTGTCATATTCACAATTATGGAATATGATGACCCCTTGCCGATTTTTCTAACCCCTACAGTAGTTGCTATGTGTTTTTTTTTGAAAAAAGGATCAGGATAAAATAGCACTCAGGAGAAGATTACAGATAACAGTCATTCATTCCTTGAATTATTCATCCATTCGGCATCTACATTGTGCCCAGATGGAAAGAACATAAGAGTAAATTGTGATCCAAAAAACAAAATGAGAGGGAACATCCACAACTAACATAGGCATTTAAGAGAGGAAGGGATTTTTGCTAGCCATAATGAACCAAAGATGTTTTGTAGAGATGTAGTACCTAAAGTGGAACTTAAAGCTAAAGATTATTAAGGAAAGAAGGTAGGAGAAGGCATTACAGACAGAAGAAAACAGTATTAAAGAAAAACCAGACTACAGGGATATGTCTCAAATGTTAGGGAACAGTCAAGGACCAAGGTAATAAGGATGGGAGAAGGAAACAATAGGTTATAAAGTGGGGTTCAGGGCAGTGTGCCAAGTAGAGGTACTTGGGACTTTTTCCTTTGGGCAATATGGAATGTGGGAAAGTTTGATCTGACTACATAGAGCAGCAAAGTTAAAGAGGGAAGGCAGGAAGGCAGAGAACCCAGTAAGGATGACATAAAGGTTTAGATGAAAGGGGCAAGTGAAGGTGCAGAGGAAGCAGGGGTTTGGGGAGAACTGGATCAACTGTTCCTGTCTAAACACTTTTAGACTAGGATGACTCAGAAAGAAAATAAAATCCAGACAGATAGCTTGATAGCTTGAAGCAGGAATAGTGAAAGGGAGAAGAGAGTTTTATCTTTTAAGTACTGGCTTGTTTATGGACTGCCACAGAAAATTTTTGATAAATGAATACACATGTGTGACCCATACCCTTATCAAGATGTAGAACATTTCCATCACTCCAGAGAGTTTTCTCACATCCTTTCCCACTCAATCCCCACCTCTCATCCAAGAGGCAGTCTTTATATATTGGCTTTGATATTCTAGAATTGCATAAATGCTATTTTATCTAGAAATGAATAAATAGCATAAATGCTATGACAGAATATATATATTTTTGTTTCTGGCATATTTGCTCAACATGATATTTTTGAGATTCATCTATATTGGTGCTTCTATTAGCAATTCATTCTTTTTAAAGCATTATTCCATTGTATGGATATACCCTGATTCTTTATCCACTTGACTTTGGATTAAGTTGTTTCTACTTTGAGGCCATTATAAATAAAAGTTCTGTAATCATTTCCTTTCAAGTCTTTTTGTGGATATAAGTTTTCATTTTTGAAATTACTAGGTCATGTGGTAAAATGTGTGTAAAACTGTTACTTACCTGTAGTGTACACAAGTTTTTATTGAATCACGTCTTTGTCAAGATGTTGCATTTTCAGTGTTTTTAATTTTAGCCAGTTTAGTGTGTGTCATTGTTTGAATGCTCCTCTGCACTCTCTAAGGGCCTGAGTTCAATCTCCAGCACCACATAAATTGGAGAAGGACCTGGTAACCCACTCATGAAATAATCCCAAAACAATCAAATATTGAAAACCCTGGGTATAGCAGAAAAGCACTGACATAGTGCTGGGCATGGCACAGTGTCAGGGAGTGTTTTGTTCTGTTATACATAGGATCTCTATGAGTTGGACTGGACTGGACAGCACCTAAGAACAATAACAACCCAAATGCCATGTGCCTTAATGTTTGGTCACCAGCTGGTGTTTCTGTTTGTAGAGGTTGTGGAACTTGAAAGGCATGTGTTTGTAAAAACCTCCAGACCCAAGGCCCAGGTTTTTCTCTGCTTCCTGCTCATAAAGGTATAAGGTCATTTGCCACAAGGCCCTGCCTCTTGCCACTGCAGTGCCTGCCCTACCACCATTATAGACTGATCTTCTAACTGTGAGCTTCCAGTAAAACTCTTCCCTTATAAATTAGTTTTGGTTGATTTTTCTGCTACAGTGACAACAGCTGACTAAAGATGTATAAAGATTGTCTCTTAATCTTTTAATTTAAATGAGTATATATGATAGCCTCTCTTTTTGTTTTTGTTTTTGTTTTTTTGAAGAAATTAACTTAATAGAACTGAAAATGTTACATATTCTGGATTTGGCTGATTAGTTCTGTGGGGTGCAGCTTCACTAGTTCCTCTAACCCATTTATTTCTAGCAAATATTTCTGGTGTTTTATAATTTGATTTAATTTAATTTTGGTTTTTTGAGATAGCCCTACCCAGGTAGCCCAGTGTGGTCAGGAATCCACTGTGTAGTAGGGTAGCCTCAAACTCATGATCCTCCTTCCTTAGCCTCCTAAGGACTGGGATTATAGGCATGCACCACCACACCCACCTTTATTTCTGGTACTTTTTTTATTCCATTGTGTAGATCTTTGCTTTTATCTGGTATAGTTGTACTTCTTCATGCAAGAGTTATTTTATCATTTCTTATAATGATAAAACTATCTCAAATTTGTATGTCTCAAAAGTCTCTACTTTGATTTTGCCTTTGAAAGATATTTTAGTAGGATAATGAATTCTAGATGGGCAATTATTTTTCAGTACTTTAATGATGTTGCTCCATTGCCTTCTGTCTTGTATGATTTCCCATTTTTATTCAGTATGGATGTGACCTGCCTTCTTTTTTTCTGACAGAATTTCTCTTTATCACCAATTTTAAGAAACTTTATTCTGATTCCCCATGGTGTACTTTTGTTTGTTTTTCTTATGCTTGTGACTTATTGAGCTTCTTGGATCTATGGGTTATAATCATAATCAAATTTGGAAGCTTACATCCACTATTACTTCAAATATTTTTCTGTCCCTTCCTGATTTCCTCCTTCAGAGATTCCAATTACATATATCTTTGCCTGCTTCAAGTCATCCATCAGTTCATTGATAATAGTCTGCTCATTTCTTTTCAGTCCTTCTTTCTCTGTTTCTTTTAAATTTCTATTGTTATGTTTTCAAGTTTGCTACTCTTTTCTTCTGCAATCAATAATCAGCTAGTGTATTTTTCACCTCAGACATGGTTTATATCTTTAGAATTTAGAATTTTACATTTATAGTCTTTTAGCATGTTTATTATTTCCTTCAGCTTGTTGAACATATGGAATATTGTTCTGGAAACTTTCTTTATGTTTTTGACTACTAATTCCATCACTTGTATCATTTCTGGGTTAGTTTTTTCAACCTACCTAAATAACAAATATAGGTTTTTTTGGAGAATAATGGCATGTATTTGGGAATAAGTGGGAACATTTCAATGTGGAATAAGCATGCCACGGAAACCATGAACATATTCAAAGGGGAGCAAGTAAAGGGAAATTTTTAATGGCTAAGTGGGGAAGATTACATCAGCTATTATGAAACAATAATCCTTGGCCACAATGATTAATACAAGGCTTTTCAAGGATCAATAACAAGCCTGGAATCAGTTCAAGGTTGAATAGACAGTTAATAGACAGATGGCCTTGCAGAAGTATTTTTTTGTGTGTAAGGTTCCAGCAGCCTTTGTGCTAGGTTGTGGTTCTGACAAAGTCTTCTGTAATAATTCTTGTTATTTGGCAAATGTGAACGAGATCCTCTCTTTATAACCAGCCAGCTTTATTCATTTTATTTTATTTTTTGTTAGGAGTTGACAAAAGTGACTGAATTTTAATTCTGACAACTTGTGCTGTTTCAACTGACTTATTTTTTCCCTCATTATGAGTTATGTTATTCTGCCTCTCATACTGCCCTGTAACATTGGACTGGATGCCAAACCTTGTTAATTTACTTTAGGCAGAAGATATTTTTGTGTTTCTAAAAATTATCATGAGCTTTGGTCTAGGGCCTGGTTACATTACTTGAAAACAGTTTGATCTTTTAAATCGGGGTGTCCGACATTTTGACTTCCCTGGGCCACACTGAAATAAAGGAATTGCATTCAGCTGCACATAAATAATGTAATACATTTAGTGCATACATAAAGAAAATTTTGCGAAGAAAATGAATTCTGAAGGGCACATGATATTAAAAGATTTTGTGGGGATGCATTGCTAGCTGTCCCGAACCACATGCCACTGTGGATTGTGGGCTGGATATGCCTGCTTCAGATTTTGCTTTTAAGCCTTTTAGGTAAGTCTGAGAGCTGGGGTTTAGCTCAGTTGGTATAGTGCTGCTCTGTACTCTCTGAAGACCCAGGTTCCATCCCCAGAACCGCAAAAATGGGAGTAAGACATGGCAATTCACTCCTGAAGCAATCCCGAAACAATCACTCATTGAAAACCCTCTGAGGGTCTGACTTGCAGCACTAACAAAAACAATAATGACTGAGAAAAGACCTGTATTGGTTCTCTTTGTGATGCCCCTTGAAGATTTTCATTTTGGCCAGGGGAATTGTGAGCTCAGATACTGTTCACTCTAATCCTTCCAGCTATCCTTTCCCTGCTCCCTAGTAATTTTCTACATGGATGCTCTGATAAGTAATCAACTGAACATTTAAGGAAGGCTGAAGATTTTCCAATTTCTTTCTCTATTGCCATCTGTCTCTTTCTAGTACTCTACTTAACTCTAGCTTCATTGATTTTCTCAAACATCCAGCTTCATCTTTTCAGTGCTGGACTTTACCCAGGATTCCCCTTCTACTCATTATAGTTTGGGCACTTTCCCTAGGCAGTAAGCTGGTCAATTATAGAACTCTTCATTTGTTTTTGTTTCTCAGGGATCATTGGTCTTCATTGCCTGATGTTCAGTGTCTTGAGAGCTATTTCTGAAAATATATTTTGCCCATTTTTAGTTGTTTCAGTTAGAAGGATAAATTCATACCCTATTAATGTTATGTTGGTCAGAAACACAAGACGGTGTAAATCTGTCTTAAGTCAGCTTTATGGGAGGAGCTGCTGGGGCACAGAGCAGTTAAATGACAGCTGTAAACCAATATGGGCCAATTGAAGAGGACGATTGTAAGACAGCACTCCCAGCCAGAAAAGTGGCTTGTACTATATGACATATTTGATTTAGTCCCAGAAAATTGTGATTTCTCTTTGACAGTGTGACCCAGGGAATATCTTCACAGTTCACTCAAATCTATGAAGAGAATCTAATGAGGGCTCTTAAACAAGAATATGATGGTTAGGCTGAATTCTAGGGGGACAAAAAACAAAACAAAAAACCCCCACAAGATCAAAGCAATGGCAGAGACCTCAGCCTTGTTGTTGTTGTTAGGTGCTGTCACGTCATCTCCGACTCTTATAGGGTTTTCAATGGCTGATTGTTTTGAGATTGCCATGGGAGTGGATTGCCATGTCTTTCTCCCATGTTTGTGGTGCTTGGAATCAAACTCAAGACCTTAGAGACTGCAGAGCAGTGCTCTAGCAACTGAGCTAAATCCCAGCTCACCTCTGCCTTAAGTTATGCATATTATGGTCTACCCTGTCCTTCTGCTAAGTTTTTGGCAGCTTACCTCTGCTTTTCCACTTTCCAGGCAGCACAGTGTTCACCCCAAAGTATAGGGTACCCATAAAGGACCCTGAAAACAGTAGTTCCCAAAGCAAGATGTTGGATGATTTGCAAAGTACTAAAAGAGGCAGACAACAGTTGATTTCTTAACATTTTATTTATTTGGCCTATCCATTTTCAGCATTGAATGAAAATTACTCACTTTTAAGTTTCTGAAGGCAAAGGTGAGCAGTGGCATGACACAGTGGCACAATGAACACCCAAAAGTTTAATGCCTGTCTCCTGCCTTTGCATGGCTGAACTCAGTGTGGTAGCACCAAGATGTGGAGATTCAATCAGGATGATTTCTGGCATAGAATAGGAAGACAAAGACAGAAGCGGGAGACCCTAAGATAGAATATTATTAAGGGGCACAGTCCATTTCTTATTTTATAGATACTGGTAGGATTTTCATGCTCTAAGATACTATGCAGATTTATTATTTATTCTTACCATTATTGTCATTAAATGAGTCCCAGACAAATGGAATTCTGTATGAACACATGTTGAAACATGGGGGTTATCCCAAATGGTCACCTTAGGAGCTCTGGGCTTTGGCTAGGCAGATAACGGGCATACTAGATGAGAATAGCCTTCTAGCATGCCACTTACCTGTTAAAGTAACACACAGAGCCCTATCTGAACTTGGAGAAATCTTTTTTTGAATGTTTGTGATGAAAACATTTTGTGTGCTAAACTAGGTCTATCTCTTTCAACTTACTAAGGAACATTTTGTTGTACTTCAGTCCCAACAGTGGTAGATTAGAAATCTAAAAGGAAAATAGACAATCTTGGTGAAAGCAATTAGAGAGATTCCTCTATTGGAACCTAGCTGCAATGCTGATTATAAGAGAATCAAATAAAGCTCCCCAGGTACTGTGTTCCTTGGGAAGCTCCATTTGGCCCAGTCTCTCAGCTAGATCACGTCTGAAAATGAAGGACAAATAGTGTATCATAAAGGTTTCCAATTCTACAAAATTTGTAGACAGAAAAAGATATAAAACTCTGCCAATAGATTTGCTGTTTTCTTTAGAATTGCCAAACTAATCTTCCTAAAGCATCTTTTGGATCAAATTACTCTCCAGTTCAAAATTTTACCCTGGCTCTTCTGCTTACCAAAAGAAGACTAAGATATTCTTCCTCGTTTTCAAAGTCTCCAAGAAAAGGTTTCTGCCCCTACCTCTTCCTCAAGAGAAGGAACATAGTTAATTTTTATTGTAAACTTACTATGTGCAGAACACACTTTGACATTTACAAACACATTTTTATTGCTTTCCATCATTTCAAAGATGAGTAAATTTAGATGAAGATTGAGAGAGCTTTGGTGACTTGCTTAAGGCCACACAGCCAGCAAGAAGCAGTCAGGCTATGGAAGCCAAATTTACTTGATTCCAAAGCTCAGATTCCTATGATTATATATCAGAGGCTACAGATCAGACTTTTCCATTTAATATGTAAGTAATGCATGAATATAGCTCAGTATATACTAATTGAGAAGTAAATCAGTACATAGAGAAACGTGAAAGTTTCTATTCACCCACATCCAATTCTCGAATGCATCTGAGATGCAACTGTTTCTAGAAATTTGCTTGTCTTTCTAGTCTTGTTTTAGCTTTGTAGACATGTATGCACAGATACACATGAAATTTTTCTGTAAATGTAAAATAAAAGTTCTTATACTTACTTCTTTTACTTAATATCATGTTATAGTGATGTTTCTATGAAGCATATATAAATCTATTCCAATAACTTTAAAAGCTATGTGGTGCTTCATAGTTTGGATATGTATTTGGTCACTTGTTTACTGAAAGCCATTAAGGATTTCCAAATAAGCATCTTTATAAACATGTAAATATCTCTGAGGATAGATAATCAGAGGTAAAAATGCTGGCTGAAGGTATATATATCATTGGTTTTTGCCAGTAGCATATGTCAGAGATAGTTTATCTGTAGTCTGGTTTCAACTCACTTATTATTGGCAATGTTGATTATCTTCTTAACTTTATTTGTTATTTGCATTTTTTTATTCTTTGGATTGTTTGTTGACAAATCTGGCTCATTTGACAGGGGATGGTACTTTTCATTTTCCTATTGATTTATAAATTCATCCTTCATATTATGGATATTACTCTTTGATATGTGGGCTTCAAATGTATTCTCACAAGCTTTCTCCTGTCTCTTAAAATTATTTATGATGTCTTTAGTCATGTAAATGTAAATTTTCTATTGTAAATTTTTAATGATTTTCATTTAAATTTAAATACTTTTAAATTTATATGTGTTCAAGTTTATTGATTATTTTTTTCCTTATAGCATCTGAGTTTCGTGCTTTGCTTAGAAAAAATCCTCTTCCTTTCATCTTAACCATCAACTTCTGCCAGGACAGCAATATATAAAATTTGTTATTTTTTCTTCTAATATTACATTTCACTTAGAATTTATGTTTGTAGCCACCTGATGTTTGACAAAAATATAAGCTGGAGACAAGACAACTATTTCAAAAAATGGTGCTGGGAGAAATGTGTATCCTCATATAGAAGACTGATGCTAGATCCCTCACTCTCACTTTGTACAAAAATCAGTTTAAAATGGGTCAAACACCTTAATGTAATGCCTGGCACTAGAAACTACTAGAGGAAAACATAGGAAAAACACTTCAAGACTTAGGCATAGGCAAGGACTTTCTGAATAGGACTCCAATAGAGAAGCAAATAATAGCAAGAATTGACAAAAGGGATTTATGAAATTAAAAAGCTTTTGCACAGCCAAGGACACAATTATCAGAGTGAAGAGACAGCCTACAAAATGGGAGGAAATCTTTGCCAGCTATACATTATACAGGTGATTAATATCTACAATATAAAGAAAGCTCAACAAATTAAACACCAAGAAATCAGAGTAATCAAAAATTGGCAAATGAACTGAATAGACAGTTTTCAAAAGAAGAAATACAAATGGGCAATAATAATATAAAAATGTTCAACATCCTTAGCCATCAGGGAAATGCCAATTAAAACTACATTGAAAAACTATCTCACTCCAGTCAGAAAGGCTACCATCAGCAAAACAACAAATGCTGGTGATGATGAGGGGACAGAAGAATTCTAGTACACCGCTGGTGGGAATGCAGTTTGGTGTAGCAACTGTGGAAAGCAGTATTGAGATTCCTCAAAAAAACTAAAGGTAGAGTTACCGTTTGACACCACTATATTTCTCCTGGATATATACCCGAAGGAATATAGTCAACATACCATACAGATAGCTGCTCATCCATGTTTGTTGTGGAGATATTCAAAAGGCAAAGATATGGAATCAACCTAGGTGTCCATCAACAGATGAGTAGATAAGGAGAATATGGTATATATACACAATGAAGTTTTATTCAGCCATGAAGAAAGGCAGAATTACAACATTTGCTGGAAAATGGATGAAATTAAAGATCAGCATTTTAAACATTGCATGTTTTCTCTTATGTATGGATTTTAGATTTCAATATACATTCAATATTAAAATATACAGGTCATGAAAGTAGATGGCTAAGGACAGTAGAAGGGAGTCTATATAGGGGGAGAAAAATGAGACTAAACAGAAGAGAGAAGCATCAACAAGAAAGAGTAAAGGAGGAAAGGAAGGGAAATTTCATATTTTGCCCTTAAGGCAAAATCTGAATGCATATGTGTGTATATGTGTGAGAAATATATATGTGTGTTTATATGTGTGTGGGTATGTGTATGAGCATATACATATAAGACATGCAAGTAGAAGGGGGGCTATTGATGGGAAGGAAAGGGATAGGGGGATTGGGATCAGGAGAGAGTAGTGGAGGAAGTCAACATGAGCATTGTGCAATGACATACATGTATTGAAATGTCATAATGAAACCCATTAAGCTGTACATTAAAAGTTACTAATAAAAATAATTCCTGTGAAAATATTTTTTAAAAAATACAAAGTAAACCTTTTATATTTGATATTAAGTAGGACACTAAATTGTAGTTTCTCAAAGTGATGATTCTAAAACTTTATTTCTAGAAATGGTGGGCTATCTAACTTGGACCACCCTTTCTACTGAGGATAACTGAAAAGCTAGAGAAAAAAGTAAAAGAAAAATCATTCTTAAAAACATCTAACACCTAAAAAGCTAATGAATGGAAAAGAATGAACAGAGAATATAACTTCCAAACTTATAGGGATGGGGAAATGCAGAAATGAAACAGTATGAATTAATATTCATTTATACAGTCTTAGAATTGATTTATTTGTATAATATTTAGGAATTTGGCATCTTCCTTCAAAAGTGACATTTGTCTACCATTTCTCTTTTCAGTGAATTTTGATTTACAATTTCAGAGGTTTTAGCCCAGGAGTGGCTTGCTCCATTGCAACAGGTAAAGCAGAGCATCATGGTGGCAGAGGCATGTAGCAGCAGAGCTTTGCAGCTAGAACACAGAGAGATGGATGGAGAGGGGACCAGGAGAAGATAGAGCCCCCAAACACATGCCCCAGTGACCTACATCTTCCAATGAGGCTCCTTCTCTAAAAGTTTCCATCACCTCCAGTAATGCCATCAAATTATGAATCCATCAATAGATTAAACCATCAATTAGGTCAGAGCTTTCTGGATCCAATTGTCTCTCAATGATTGGATCCAACAGCTTGGGCTCAAGCCTTCCACATATGACCTTTTTGTGGGGAAACTTCATAACATGCTACCATTTTCTGATTGTTGTTGTTGTTAGGTGCCGTCGAGTCGATTCCGACTCATAGCGACCCTATGTACAGGAGACCGAAACACCTGCCGATTCTGCGCCAGGCAAACGATCTTATTTATGTTTAAGCGCATTGTTGCAGACACTGTGTCAATCCACCTGGTGGAGGGTTTTCCTCTTTTGCGTTGACCTGCCACTCTCCCAAACATGATGTCCTTCTCCAGGGACTGATCTCTCCTGACTCTCCGAAATATGTGAGACTCAGTTTGGCCATTCTTGCTTCCAAGGAGCACTCTGCTTGCACTTCTTCCAGGACAGATTTGTTGGTTCTTTTGGCAGTCCATGGTATATGCAATAGATGTCTCCAGCACCACAATTCAAAAGCATCAATTCTTTTTCTGTCTCTCTTGTTCAATGTCCAGCTTTCACAACCATATGATGCCACTGAAAATACCATGGCATGAGTCAGACACACCCTTGTCTTCAATGTGACATCTTTGCTTTCAATACTCTAAAGAGATCTTTTGCCACAGCTTTTCCTAGAGCAATGCATCTTTTGATTTCTTGACTGCTGCTTCCGTGGGTGTTGATTATAGAGCCAAGCAAAGCAAAATCTTGGACAACCTCAATCTTTTCTCCATTTATTGTGAAGTTGCGTGCTGACCCAGTCGTAAGGATTTTTGTTTTGTTGATGTTTACTTGTAACCCGTATTGGAGGCTATGATCTTTGATCTTCATCAGTAAATGTTTTAAATCCTCTTCACTTTCAGCAAGCAGAGTTGTGTCATCTGCATAATGCAGATTGTTAATGAATCTTCCTCCAATCTTGATGCCACGTTCTTCCTCATGCAGTCCAGCTTCTCGGATTATTTGCTCAGTGTATAAGTTGAAGAGATAGGGTGAAAGAATACAGCACTGATGCACACCTTTCTCAACTTTAAACCACTCAGTGTTTCCTTGTTCTATTCGAACAACTGCCTCCTCGTTCACGTACAGATTTCTCATGAGCACAATTAGGTGTTCTGGTATTCCCATTTTCCGAAGTGTTATCCATAATTTGTTATGATCCACACAATCAAATTCTTTTGCATAGTCAATAAAACATAGATAGACATCTTTCTGATATTCTCTGCTTTCAGCTAATATCCACCTGACATCAGCAATGATGTCCCTGGTTCCCCGCCCTCTTCTGAATCCCGCTTGATTTTCCGGTAATTCCCTGTCTATATACTGCTGCAGTCACTTCTGAAAGATCTTTAGTAGAATTTTGCTGGTGTGTGATATTAATGATATTGTCCGATAGTTTGCACATTCAGTTGGATCCCCTTTTTTGGGAATAGGCACAAATATGGATCTCTTTCAGTTGGCCAAGTAGCTGTTTTCCAAATCTGTTGGCATAAACATGTTAACACCTCCAGTGCTGCATCTGTTTGTTGAAACATCTCTATTGGTATCCCATCAATTCCTGGAGCCTTGTGTTTCACCAGTTCTTTCAAGGCAGCTTCCACTTCGTCCTTCAACACCATTCATTCCTCTTCATATGCAACCTCTTGGAATGGTTGGTCATCTACCAATTCTTTC
>VMDO01011821.1:0-65021 GCA_007922755.1 Pedetes capensis | reverse complement strand
TGTTGTTGTTGTTGTTAGGTGCCGTCGAGTCGGTATCCGACTCATAGCGACCCTCATAGGGTTTTCAATGGCTGATTATTTCGGGATTGCTTTGGGAGTGGATTGCCAGGTCCTTCTCCCATTTTTGCGGTGCTGGGAATTGAACTCGGGACCTCAGAGACTGCAGCGCAGCGCTCTACCCACTGAGCTAAATCCCAGCCCCTTGTGGTTGAAATTATACTTAAAGACTCTTTATATATATTGACAATATATTGACAATATATATAAAGAGTCTTTAAGTATAATGACAATATATATATATTGACAATATATATAAAGAGTCTTTAAGTATAATTTCAACAACTACACATTTTTGAAAGGTTGTAAAATAAATGGTATTACCTGTTTAATCACAGCTTCTTGACCACCATGACTATCAAGAATTTGAAGAAATCTTCATTAACAAGTCTTGCCCAAGAATTGCATGTAGCCATTTCAAGCATAAAACCTGATATTAAAAATTATTTTCATGGGAGCTGGGCATGGTGGCACATGCCTGTAACCCCAGCAACTCAGGAGGTGGAGGCAGGAGGATTGCAAGTTCAAGACCAGAGGCAGTCTGCATAATTTAGTGAGACCCTGTCTCAAAAAGTAAAAAAATGAGCTGAGGGTGCAGCTCAGTGGTTCAGCACTTGCAAGGCATACAAGCGCATGGCCCTTAGTTCAACCCCGAGTACTGAAAAAAAAAAAAAAAAAGGTTATTTTCGTGGGAGTAAGTTTACTTTCAAACATTTGGAAAGATTTTATTCAGAAGTTTTATACAGTCAATATTTAATATTTTCATTAATATTTTCTATTTTATTTTCCTATCATAACTATATACTATAAAGAAAAACATAATGATATTTTTCTCTTACCAAATCCCAGACAGACATCAGTAATTCCCCTCTGGTTTACTCGAGGGTACTATGCTTAAATATCATTTTCAGTGTCTGTGTTGGTGATCAAAAGGCCGGGAAACACTGGTTAAGAAATTGTTAATGGGAGAAAAACATCATTAAAAACAAAATTGGAAGAAGTGCTATGGGATTCAAGTGTTCTGAGTGTCTCCAGGGGGTGTTCTAGGACCCTCTAGGGAAAGCTCCAGGATGATGGATTTCAGTCAAATCCCAGGAGTCATCCCTACCCAAAGATAGAAGCTGTGCCTCTTCCAAGAGTCTAATCAATTGTTAAGACATCAAAGATAGAATTTTAAACTTCTGAGTATGACTATCCTTAGGAAACTACAAAACCTCTTCTTAACTTTTTGACTATGATTCTGTACCAGCCAGTTCAGGAAGACTTTCCTTGATGATATCTCTTAAATTCTCAGTACAGACACCCAGGAATCACCAAGCAATAGAAATAAGAAGCTATCCACATATCATGCCTAGCAGAAAGATTTTGTTATAAGATTGATAATATGCCTACAAAAGCATTTCTACTGCCTTTATCCTTCAGAAAAACATATGAGCAGACAGACATTGACCATAATTCAGGGTTGTCATTTTTAGTAAACTACATACTAGAGCCTACTAGAGCCTGGAAAAAGTTGATTCATCTCTAATTTAAATTTCTTTTAAATAGAGTTGGAATTGGGTGGGGAGGCCTTGTTGATCTCTATGTGTCTTCTCAGCTGTAATTTTTCTTTTATCAATCTAAGATTGTACCTATAACTTCTTTTTGCTTATTGCTCCCCATATATGCAATGAATATGGAAAGGCCTCTCTCTTACAGGGTGACTATTTATTTCAGTATTTACTAAGCATATTCTGTATGAAAAAACAAAAGCATAGAAGAAGAAAACCAAGATGTTGAGTATCAAGAAAATGAAATCATTTCTCCTACCTGATCCCATCCCCTATAGCAACACAGCAACAGAATATTTAACCCACTGTGTGTACATAAACAATAAGGAGGATGATAGCAAATAGCTATTTCATGATCCAGGGCTTCCCTAGAGGGACAGGAAATGAGACTGGAGGCTGAGAAAAAGATAAACATAGGTGGCACTGTTATGGAATTCCAAAGGGAATACGAAAGACCTGAGGCTTCAGGAGGACTTTATTGCACCAGTATGTGACTCAGCCGAATCATTTCCAAAGACTGAGCCCTGAACAAAGGAAGCTCAGATTTTTATACATTTCCGGTGGAGGAGGGGCTTACAAAAGTGGTAACAGCTTGAGAGCAGAGAAAGCAAGGTTACAGGAGAGGGTTGAGGGTGGTCAGGTGATCAGTTATCGCTGGCATACCACTGGAAGAGAAGGGGAGGACTTCAATTCCTCCAGGCTGGAACAAAGAGACATACACTGAATGTAGTAAGCAGTTCTATCAAGCTGAAACAGCTCTGTTGTTAGAAGAATTTACTAGGTCATGTGTAAGAAACCAAAATGATTTAAACACACATTATTTGTAACAAGTTAAGCAACCTTTAGCTGAACAGTGTTTTAGTAAGGAACTACTGGCTTATCAGAAGCTGGGATTTAGCTCAGTTGGTAGAGCTCTACTCTGAAGACTCTGAGCTCCTTGAGTTCGATTGGCAGCACTGCAAAAATGGGAGAAGAATGTAACAATACACTCTGGAGGCAATCTCGAAACAATCAGCCATTGAAAATCCTATGAGGGCCGCTATGAGTCAGACACAACTCGAGGACACCTAACAACAACTGGCTTATCAGGGGGATAGCAGGGGGTCTTTCTTTGGGAGCTTACTGGAGCACCAATAGGAGATGTACCCCTTGGTACACCTGAAACAAAAACTGAGAAGGCATTCCTGAAAGCTCACTAATGGCATTTCAGGAAGCTAAGATGTTCAATAAAAACACATAGACATGTTGTTTGGAGCCATCAAGCCAATTCATAGTGACCCTCATGAGTTTTTGATGGCTTATTGTTTTGGGAGTGGGCTGCTAGGTCCTTCTCCCATTTTTGTGGTGCTGAGGATCAAACACAGGGCCTCAGAGAATGCAGAGCAACACTCTACCTACTGAGCTAAACCCCAGGCACACAGACATGCTCACCAAAACCTTATTAGCCTACTTCAGAGAACACAATGACAATGACTGCAGATAAGTTCTGCAAACTGAAGTCATTCAAGAATTCCAGTGACATCTACCCAGGCTAATACATTACATAATATCCTCTGAATATTTATCAACTTAATACAATTAAGGTTGCCAGAATAGGGCTTGTTCTATTTGCCAGGTAAACCTAGAGATGCTGGAAAAGGGGTATTTTCCACCTGGCGTGTCCTTTGAAACAAATTACTTAGGGAAATTCATTAATTAATGGAAAGGAGAGGTACTTTATAAAAGGAATAAGACTATTTCTTGCAGCCATGAAATTCAAAAGCTAACTGAGAGCACAAACATGTATTCAACTATCCATGTTAAAATATTGTGAGAATCAAGTGATAACACAGGTAAAATGTGCTATGAAACCATCAGTCATGACGCACATCACATAGAAGGTGTCTTAGTATTAGCAGTAGTGGTAGTGGTATTGTCACAGACCAGTTTCGCGTTTGGACTAACTTCCCTACAATGAAGGGGTATAATCTTTCTCTCTAATCATTTGTGTAGCATCCCAACAGTGTCTGTTTCTACAAATCATTATTCTCTGCAAGTCTATGTTTGTCACTCAGCTGTGCATTAATGTCGTTTTAACCAAGCTTTCGGTTTGTTATATAACCCTCCGTTTTCTCCTCATTTTGAATGTCTCTTTGTTGTTTATTGCTCTGCTTTCACACAGAAGTTGTCTGAATGGCCTGGGTGCTTTCAATTGGACCTTATCAGAGATCATGGTTATTGGAACTCTGTATTTTACAGCTTCCATCTCATTAATGCCAGCACTAATTTGTGGTCCAATCCAATACCACCCCCATAAGATCTGCATGAATACACACTGGATTTCAATCTGCCATTCAACAAGGATGAAGTCCTTTATGTTCATTATTAGCCAATCAAACAGCCCCAGATTCTTTTCTCTGCATTTTTTTCCAGAGTGAAATCATTTTGTTATTATCCTGAAGCAGTCGCTTGGTAGGAAATATTAGGAAAAACAATGACAGCAATACCAGCCCTTCCTCCTCGTCCTTTTCTCTAGCAAATGCAATTGTTTCAACCTGGAAACTCCAGTTCAAATTGAGTCATCAACTTGTTTGTCAAAATCCTCCTTCCCTAAAATAGCTCCTACTCAGGAATATCTTGTGGTACATTATAAAATGGGCCTATTTTTCTCACCTTCCAAGAAGCAAAAGGAATGTGGAGATAAAACTAACTTAGGCTCTGGCAGAGAATCAAACAAGGTTGACAAACCTATGTAATCCAATAGATCAATGCCACGTGTGGCAGGGTGACCTCATTCCCATGATGCCAACCATTTTACTCTCCTGAATGCTAGGGCCTGGGGTCATTATCATGGAATTCTACTTTGTTCAATTTACATGGTTAAATGATTTCCCTTTCACATCATTTCAAACCCATGCATCATTACCAAAAGTACTCCAGTCGGCTGTAATGTTCTGCGTTTCCTGTTCCAACAAATGCCTCTTCCTTCAAGTTCCTCATGCAATTTTCTGTTCTGTAACAAATTTCAATTGCAAAATTGGTTCAAGTAGTCTCAGCTATTCACATTTCGAGATAAATTAAAACTAGGGTGAATGTTAGTAAATAAAGAGAAATAACAAATGGTCGAGTGTCTCATTCAGCAAAAAGATGTGGTAAATTTCAAGGAGTCTTTTTTTATTTCTCTTTTTTTTTCTTTCACTTGTTTTCAGTGCTAGGGATCAAACCCAGGGCCTAGAGCATGCTCAGCAGCACTCTACTTCTGTTCTGTTCCCTATTCAACAATCAAAGACAGAAGACCTCAAGAGTCTTTTCTCACATAATAAAGAATATGAGAATCACTTCCTTTCCACTTCCCATTGAGACCTAGTTTTGCAGGTTCTATTGCCCAGGAAGTGGACTCTGAGATGATGATTTATGTGTAGAGGCGGGCTGGGGAGTTTTTTGATTCAGGATCAGTGAGGAAATGGGCAGAAGGAGAAATTGGGCAGCCCCACAAGGCGGGTCTGAGACAGGAATGACCTTTCAGAGATGAGATTGAGCTTTTTCATCTCCTTACCTTCTCGGAATCACTGAAAGCAGGCTGCCCCCAAGAAGGGGGATTGACTTTGGGCAAGAACACTGTCTCCCTACCTGAGGTAATTCCCAGAGAAAACATCAGCCAGCCTTCTAGCTGGTAAGAGAATAAAGAAGTCCATCAGTTTTTTGGGGTTTTTTTTTTTTTTTTTTTTTTTTTGGTACTGAGGGTTGAACCCAGGGCCTTGCGCTTGCATGCTCTGCAGGTGCTGGGCCACTGAGCTGCACTCTCGGCACATTTTTTTTCTTTCTTTTTTTTTTTTAACTTTTTTAACTTTTTTGACCCTGTCTCACTAAGTTACAAGACCTCTGGTCTCGAACTTGCGATCCTCCTGCCTCCACCTCCTGAGCCACTAGGATTACAGGCATGCCCCACAGCGCCCGGCTAGAAGTGCATCAGTCTGAAGGGATGTGAAGGATGAAGCACCAAGGCAAGGCATGTGGCAGCCCTTTATCCTCAGAAACACCTGATTAATCCCTAACGCTGACAGGCTTCATAAGAAGATCTTTTGCCAAGCTACATAAATCATATATATGTGTGTATATGTTGTTGTTAGGTGCCATCATGTCGGTATCCAACTCGTAGAGACCCTACCTACAACAGGCTAAACAGTATTGTCAGTGCTTCTCTGCTCTTCATAGGGTTTTTCAATGGCAGATTGATTTTTGGGAGTGGGTTGTGGGTCCGTCTCCCAAGCCTACAGCACCTGGTGTTCCCAGGCAGTCTCCCATCCAAGTACTAACCAGACCCTGCTTAGCTTCCAAGATCTGACAGGATCAGATGCCACAGTTCTATGGTGGAAGGCATACTACTTGTAGCTTAGAAGAAAGAAGAGCACTGATTGATTGTTTCTTGTTTGTTTTTGTCTCACGTCAGATATTTTATGCTTTAAAGTGACACTTCACCTGTGTAAGACTTTGCTGCTTCTGCAGTAAAGCAGGGATAACAATGTTTACAACCCTTCCCTTGTGGGACTATAACAAGAAGCAACGCACATGAAGTGCTGTATAAACAATACACAGAGTTTGCCATATTTAGCTGAGGACTTGCTCAAAAAATCCATGTTGAGTAGATATAACAATGTCATTATGGTTTCCGCCATTTCACCAAGAGTGTGTGGCTCCTGGCTTCCTTCCAGCACACTGCCAGTCTGCACCTCTCAATCTAGCAGCTGGTGTAGCAAAACAAATAGAGTCTAGTGTGATGTGAGGGCACACTCTGCTGTGACAAGGCACAGTCAAAATGCCTCGGTCTCAAAAAACACCAGCAGTCTCCAAGAGCAACTGATATCATTGCCTAAATGAGTCTAAAAAATAGCTCTTTACCATTTATACCCAAACAAATATTATTTTTGTGATAGACATTCTCTAATGTTCAAGTACAAGATATTAAATAAGCTCTCCCAGCAAGCCAACTTGTTTTCAGGTATCTTGAAAGCATTGCCATGTAATATAGGCTCACAATCCTTTATCCACAATTCTAAGATGCAGAAAGCTTTGAAAAGCAAGTTTTTCTCCAACTCATTTGGTGGGAAAACCTAGCCTAAACCAGTAAGTCCATCGCCTTTATTTATCCCTGATTATGTGTTTTGTTATAGGAATATGACCATATTGGATTTTTTTAAAGTGATACCCAAACCCCAATAATAGTATTATACCCTTCAGTACATATGCCTTAAAGCATCAGACAGGAGACTAGGTGGGCCTGTGATAATAGCCACCTTTTTTTTTTTTTTTTCTTTCTGGTATTAGGGTTCTGAAACAAGGGCCTCATGTGTACTTTGCAAGTGCTCTACCACGGAGCTGCACCCTGGCCCTTTTAAATTTTTTATCTTGAGGCAGAATCTCACTAAGTTACATAGACTTCTTCTGACCTTGAGCCTAGGATCATCCTGCCTCTGCCTCCCGAGTTGCTGGGATTACAGGTTTGAGCCATGGTGCCTGACCTACTTTTACTCATTTTTATTTTTAGTTGTACTTTTAAAATATGGCCATATTAAAGTATCCACTAAATAACTGCAGGGTTTTTTTTTCAGTTTTTTTTTGGTACATACTCAGAAACTTTACATTTTTATGCAAACATAGTTTTGGAAGGTAGAATGATATAAGTTTTCTGAACGGAGGTCCGAACTTTTATATGAATTAAAATGTGTCATGCACTGCTGTTTATTACTCTGTGACAACTGAATGATGAACATAGAAGAAAACCTACATTAATACATATGGTAAGAAATTAATTCATTTAAATAGAAAACCGAGATTAATTAACTGAGGGAATTAGAGTTATAAAACAGGTATAAATGTTATAAATTTTGCCAGTATATAATAAAATGACTCGCTAAAACAGGAGGTAGGGGAGGAAAGTAGAAGGAAGAAGGAGTGCTAATTTCCTCATCTTTCCTAGCACAGAATTAATAGATACCAATTCAAATGGAAACATGGGATTTTAAAAACATAATGACTCATAATGTTTCTCATAATCATTTTATAAATCTGAGAGCATTACTATAGGGAATACAGGTGAGGAAGTTTAAGTTCAACAATAGTAACTGACTTAACTAAAATCTAACAGCTGTTCCATTCAATTAAAAGTTCAGCAAATGTACCTACTAGATGCTAAGCATTATACTAACTGCTGGGCTTACAGTGGAAGATAACCTACCCCGGTCCCTGCCTTCGTGGGAGAACCAAACATAAGGCAAACAAGCAGAAAATATGAAACTAGCCAGGTGTGGTAGTCCATGCCTGTAATCATAGCAACTTGGAAGGCAGAGCCAGGATGGTAAGTTCAAAGCCAGGGGCAGCCTAGGTAACTTAGTGAGACCCTGTCTCAAAACAAAAAGTAGAAAATGGGCTGGTCATGGCGCCCAGTGATAAAGCGCTTGCAAAATATGCATAAGCCCTGGGTTCAACCTCCCAGTACTGCAATAATAATAATTTTTAAAAAAATAATAATAATTTATTTTTCCCTTTATTGATAAATGTTGGTGAGGTACAGAGTAATACAATATTTGCTTTAATAACAATAATTTAATCAGTTCATTCATTCATTAATAAACATGAAGTTAGAACAGTAGTAAATGCTGTGAAGGAACAAACAGGGCCCTGTGAGAGAGAACAACAGAGTTGGAGTCCCTCTTGACATAGGGTGCACCAACAGGTGACATTCAAAAGGAGACCTGAAAGTTGGGAAGCAATTGCCTTATAAAAATCAAGGGGAAAATAATCCCAGGCAGAGGGGACAGCATGTACAAAAATCCCAAGAAAAGACTTGACACACTAGAAAAAATGGAAAACAACATGAGTAGAGAGAGTGAAGAGTATCAAGTGAGGGTGAAAAAGGAGCAAAACCATGCAGGCAAGGCTTGTGTGGACATGGAATGGCGTTCAGCTTTTTTTCCAAGAACTAATGTCCCTCAAAGGCCATGAATTTAAATGCCTGGACCCCAGGTAGTGGTTCTGTTTGTGGATGCTGTGGAGCTTTGAGAAGTGTGACCTAGCTAATAGAAGTAGGTCATCAGGGGCAGGCCTTTGGAGGTTTTACATGAGCCCCCAGTTCCAGTTGCTTTCTCTGCTCCTGTCCACCATGCTGTAAAGTCCTCTGCCACAGGTCCTGCTGCCGTGCCTTGCCCCTGCCACCATGGACTAAAGTCATCTAACCTGTGAACTAAAATAAATCTTTTCTCCCTGTAATGGTTTAGATCTAAATGTCCCCCAAATGTCATGTGTTTGAACATTGGGTCCTCAGTTGGTGGAACTTTCCTGGCAGGTTATGGAAACTTGGAAGGCAGAATCTAGTTTGGGGAACATGAGTCACTGCAGGTGGGCCTCTGGAGGTTTTTACCCAGACCCATGGTTCTAGGCACTCTCTGCTTCCTGATCAGAAAAATGTGTGGTCCTCTGCCACAGGCCCCACCATGCTTGCCTTGCTGCCATGCCTTCTGCCTCTATGGGTTAAAATCCTCCAACCTTAGATCCCCAATAAATATCTCTTCCCCTATAAGTTTGCCTCAGTGGGTTTCTCTGCCACAGAGACATCCAGCACAGTAACACAGCAGGCTAAGTTGTTGGTATCAGGTGTTTTGCTGCAGCAATGAAAAAAGTAACACAGCAGGCTGTGATGAAATATACATGGTGTAATGGCCACCATAGATGAAGGTTGGATGATGATGTGCGGGGCTGCAAGACTAAGACTGGCAAGTCAGCTTAGGGGAAGTGGTGTGGGAGGTTGGCATAACCTGACTGATGGCCATAAAAATGAAGAGAAATAAATGAACACGAAAGATATTTTGGAAGAAAAGTCCAAAACATTAGTGAGTAACAGATTAAATGTGGGAGGTGAAGAAGAGAGAAAAATGAAAGATGACTCCCTGGTTTCTGGCTTGGTCTACTGAATAACATGATTTATGGAAATGGTGAAGGCTACAGGAAAAAATTGGGGAGAAGTGATTATTAAGAATTTTACAGACAGTTCATGACTAAGTTATGTGGAGGCCATCCAAGAAGAGATGTCGAGTAAGTTGTTAGATGTAAAGCTCAGAAGAGAAGTTGGGTCTGGAATCATCATCATACAGATGATATTTAAAAACATGGGAATATGGCCTGGAGATGTAGCTCAGTGGTAGAGTGTTTGTGCCTAGCATGTGCAAGGCCCTGAGTTTGATCTCCAGCACCAAAAGAAAAAATAATACGTAAAATAATAATACGTAAAAACACTGGGCTAGAGAAGACAACCTAGAAAGAGAATATGAAGAGAAAAGAGGACCTATGATCAATCCATGAGAAAACCCAATGCATAGAGGTAGGATAGAAGAAAAAGATCTAGAGTGGAACATATAAAACTAGGAGAAGATGCCCCAGAGGGCAAAAGAAAGTGCCTTAAAGAGGAGGGAGTTGACTTTGTTGACTGGTGCTACCAAGGTAGGTAAAATAAGGATTGAAGAGAGTCTGTCATATTGGGCAGTCAGTGAAAACAGTGAGTACAGTGGGGAGGAGCTGTAGAGACAAAACCTAGCCAGCTCTTTTCAAAGGTTTGACAATGGTGGGAAGCAGAGTCATCCATCAATTACTCAAAAAGATTGGCTCAAGGAAGGAATGTGAGGATGCTTGTATGAGCCACTAGAGAGGGAAGACAGGAAGGTGAAGAAGGAGCAGAGGGCACAAGATACCACAGGAGGATATGACAGAAGAGAAGAGAGAGAGAAACAGAAAGGCTTGTGATATGGTGATGGAAACTGCTGGATACAGAGGAAAGAGGATGATTGGTGGACAGAGATGGCAATATCAGAGAACTGTTATAGCAGAGAATGAAGCAGGACAATGGAACGTATGGGAGGTCTCAACTGAAGACAGGCGTGAGTGTAGCATTTGAAGATGTTGGGACATGTGGTGGTGACGGGTGTGGCAGCTGCAGTGGGATGGAGGAGATAAAAGTCTCCCATCCAGGTGCTAGCCAGGTCAACTTCTGGACATCGAAGTCCTCAATGATGATGACAAATGTTGGAGTGTGGGGAAGACTGCTGACCATGGCAAACAGGTCTATTGATGGAGGAGAACAATGGAATGAGGACTACAGGGCAGACTCTTCAGCACCTGGCCCGACATCGACACCTCTGCACTCGGCTGCCTCCTCCCAGCTCCTCCAGCCCAGCAGGCACCTGCGTTTTGCTGCTGGGGACTCGTTTTGATTTCCTCAAGTTTCCCACTCATCAGTGGCCTTGAGGAGATGAGGAAATTAGTGGGATAAAGAGAGACATAACCTGGATATGTCATCCCTGACTCTGAGGAAGAGTGGGGGCCAGAAAAGTCATCTTATTGATGGGGAACAGTCTTGACTACTTTTGCTTCCCATGGAGGCCCCTTACTAGGGGTTGTTGGAACTCCACACAGGATGTAGACTGCCCAGGTAAGATTGCAAGATCGACTAGTGGCAATAGAATGAAGAAGAGAAGAGCAACTATGCATTCAGTTATCACTTACATGTGCCCTACTTTCCAGCTGCTGACCATTTAAGTCTCTGCAGGTTGTATACTGCATAAGGGGACTACAGTCGAAGGGTGAGCACTATAGATTTGTATATTTATTTTGACAAATTTCTACAGATGGTAGTTCAGTGTTTCAATGTGATTATCAGTATATTGGCCTGGGTTTTAGCTCAGTTGGTAAAGTCTCTGAGGTCCCAGGTTCGATTCCCAGCACCACAAAAATGGGAAAAGGACGTGGCAATCCACTCCCAAGGCAATTCCAAAAAAGTCAGCCATTGAAAACCCTGTAAGGGTCGCTATGAGTCAGACATGACTCAATGGTACCTAACAACATCAGTATATTGGGACAACTGTTTAACAGGTAGAAGTAAATTACTTGAGGCAACAGTGGCTTTTTGTAATTCAAAGAAAGATGCCACATAGGCCAGCAGTGGTCCTTAAAGCCACAGTGCCAGGTGCTTCCTGCTATGTCATCTCATGTAATCAATATATAACTTTACAAAATAAGAATTTTAAGATGAAGAAGAGAAGTTCAGAGAAGTTCAATAATTTGATAAGCATCAACCAAACACTGGTATGAATCTGAGCAAAAATTTGTATCTGGATCAGCCAGTTCCAAAATCCACATTTCCTACTCTACCATATTGCCTCTCGCCATGGATTCCTGATATAAAAGATGCACTAATATCAATTATGCTTTGACTCTGTCTCAAAAACTCTCCTAGATGCTTTCACACGATAGTGAGGTGGGTCTTAATTCTGTATTAGAGATGAGGGAACAAGCCCAGAGAGTTTAAGTCATATACTTGACATCACACAGCTTAGAAAGTTGTCCATTTATTGCCATTTCTCCCACTCTTCACTCCATTAAATGTCCCTGCTTCGCATGCCTACTTTTCCTGGATGACCCCTAAACAAAAAATAAGCTTTGTCCTATTTACCCTATTACTTACATCCCTTTGGCACAATCATCATCAACAAAACGAATTTACAAGGTAAATAAGGTAGCAATTGAGAAAGTGAATATCAAGTTAGAGTCAAACAACACCTTCATTTTGTTGAATAAACTTCAAGCTCTTCTTCCTGATGCATATAGTTTTTATTTGGTTGACTTATAGATTTCACTCTGGAGATTAATTTGGCCCTCTATAGAGAGCATAAGAATTAATATTCAGCCAAGATATGAGCCTTTATTCATTTTCATTTTAGTGGAAATCAACTTGTTAAACTCCTGTTGAATACAATTTGTTACTTATTCATTCCCACTTTTCTATTCAAGTTTAGGTATTTGGAAATATCCATATAAATACTTTCTGTCAATACTCCTAGGATTTATATTGTCAAGTTACTGTAACCATTATCTCTAAGAGCACAATGAATTATGCCTTGTGATGCTAGATTTTATTGGATTTATATAATAAAGAAATGATCAAATTTAAAAAACCCTTACAATGAGTTTTGCCTCTAGCAGGTAGTATACAGCAATAGCTTCTAGATGGAAAATACACAACTAAAAACCTAGATGTGTTCTCTTAATGTGACCTGGTCTATAGCCCAGGCTGGCCTTCAACTCACAATCCTCCTGTCTCAAGTTTATATGTATTCTTTAGACCATTTTCCTGTGTGGTCACTGTACAGAATGCTGCACTAATACCACCACTGAGCTAGACCTGAGAATTAGGATTTATGCCAAAGTGGCTGTCCTCCTTGTTGTCATTGTTCCCTCAACACACACACTCATGTCCTAGGGCTCTTATAACAGAGTTTCACAAATAAATGCCATACATGGAGTACTTGAACGACAGGAATTTCTTATCTTCCAGTTCTGGAGGCTACAAGTTTGAAATGAGAGGTCAGCAGAGCCATGCTTTCTCTGAAGTTGCCAGGGAAGTGCCTGGTCCAGGCCTCTCCCCTAACTTCAGGTGTTTTTATGGCAATCTTTGGTGTTCCTTGCCTTGTAGACACATCATCGCAAGCTCTACCTTCATATTCATAGGGAGTTCTCTCTGTTTGCATACCTGTGTCCAAATTTCCCTTTTCTATAAGAACACTAGTTGCGTTAGTCCTTTTTCTTTACTGTAATGAAATACCTGAGACAGGCTAACTGTATAAAGAAAAGAGGTTTATTTAGCTCACAGTTCTGAAGGTTCAAAGGCCTGGTGCCAGCATTGGCTGAGCTTGGGTGAGGGTCCCCCTGGGTATTTCACCTCATGACTGATGGCAACAGTAGGAGTGCATATGTGGGAGGACAGATCACATCAGAAAGCTACCCAGGGCTCAGATTCACTCTTGCAATATATCACTCTCAAGAGAGTTCATCTGTCCCATCAGGGCTACATTAATTTCTCCTAATAGGCAGTGCTCCCACTTAAAGTTTCCTTCATTTCCCACATTGCCACACTAGGGACCAGCCTTATAACTTATGAAGCTTCAGAGGCCATGCTCAAACCATATCCAAACCCTGGCACCCAGCATGTCAAACTGGGGGGCCTTCCCTACCCAGGGGTGATGTTGTCTTAACTAATTGTATCTTCGAAGACTATTTTCAAATAAGGTGCAATCATTCTGAGGCACTAGGGTTAAGGACTCCAACATACCAATTTGAGTAACACAGTCCAACCCATAACACCCTCATAATCCCTCCAAATATAAACATGTTCTACCATCTCCCTTCTTATAAATAAAACAAATAATATAATAGCTGGGCACACTGCTGCAATCACAGAACTCAAGAAACTGAGGCAGGCAGATTACAAGTTTGAGGTCAGCCTGGGCTACATAGCAAGTTTGAGGAGAGAACTGAGACCCTGTCTCAAAAACTCAAAAATATAAAGTGAATAATAGTAACACCTACTATGACCTCGATTTCTTCTTCCCTTTCATAGGTTCTCAAAGGAGTAGTATTCCTTCCTTTCTCCAACCATTTATTCCTGAGCTCATTTTAATTTAGGCTGCCACCATAGGTTCTTAGCAAAATCACTAATAAGCACATTTACATCATCGTACTTTGTAATCTCAATTTTGTTAAACCTCTCTGTGGCTGTGGAAACTGGGAATCACGTCCTTCTCCAGAATCCACCCTAGGTGTTGACATCACTATGTTGAGGTTTCCTTCTTCTCTGCTGCCAGGTCTCTCTGCAGTGTCCTCTGAAAGCATTTCAAGAATTCTGTCCAATGCCACCTTTCTCCACTCATCCATATTCAAGCTATCAACCAGCTCCTGGCCACTGATGTCCCAGATCTACATGTCTAGCACACATCTTCCGAGAACATGACCGAGGGCCTGACTTCCGGTCTCTTTATGTGTGTCCCAAATGACCTAAAATCGAAGGTATCTAAACAGAAATCTTCCTCCTCTCATGACCTCAGCATTGGAGAATGGCTCACCACTGGCCCAGGTGCCCTGGCCAGAAACCAGTGGTCACCCTGCTTCTATTTAACTCCTGACCCCAAACAGAAAGTCACACAGAACTCTAACACACCTTCCCATAAAATGGCTTGTAAATGTGATGTGTGTTTCAGAACAGAGCTTAGAGAAGACTCTAGAGTAACCTGAAATTTGGATTGTTCTCACAGAACAAACACTAAATCATAGCACCTCAAGGTCACTGGAGGCATAGACAGCATTGTTCCATCCCTAAACTGGGTGCAGTGACTCAGGCCTGTAATCCCAGCATTCAGGAGGCTGAAGCAGGAGGGTCAAGAGTTCAAGACCAGCCTGGGCCACAAAGCAAGATATGTCTTAAGAAAAACAAACAAAAAAGAATCCTCCCCTTCCTCAGTGTGTGGGCCTGAGTTCCTGAGCCTCCCACCTGGGGCGTGGGCAGAAGCCTCCATTAAACATATTAACATACTACCAATGGCCATGGTCCTTTCAGGAACCCACAAAAAAGTGTTTTAATTTCTTTTAAAATCATGAGAAGAAGATGACTGTAATTCAGCTTGGAATAAATTGACCTGTATACGAACCCAGTTGTAAAACATTATTTTTTGATTTGATCTTATGCTTTAGGAGGAAGAGATCTATAAAATGCTTAAGGCATTTCCTCAGTCTGCCTTCCTTCTCTGGCTACCTTGCCAAGGGCCCTTCTCTTAGCTACAAAGGCATGGATTCATAAATTAACTCACACTGCAGCACCAAAGATTGATCATTTAACTGGGTAGCCATCCATGGAAGATTTGCTTCAAATTTGTCTAAAGCAAGGAGAAGGCCCTTTAAAAGCTTTTTCCTTTTTTATTGAATCCTCCATTTTGAGTGTAAAGAAAATACATGAGCATTGTAGAAGTTTCAGAGAAGTAGGCGGGCGCGGTGGCACAAGCCTGTAATCCCAGCAGTTTGGGAGGCGGAAGCAAGAGGATCACAAGTTCGAGACCAGAGGCAGTCTGCGTAATTTAGAGAGACCTTGTCTCAAAAAGTAAAAAAAAAAAAAAAAAAGGACTGGGGGTGCAGCAGCTCAGTGGTGCAGCACTTACAAAGCATGCAAGCTCGAGGCCCTGGGTTCAACCCCCAGTACAGCAAAAAAAAAAAAAAAAAAAAGAGAGAAGTCACAAAAGTTTAAAGATAAAAATAAAAATGACCTATAATACCAGAGATAATTACTATTAACAATTTCATGTATTTTCTTCCAGTATCCATGTGTGTACATATATATTCTTTTAAAAAGCTTTATTGATGTATAATTGATATATACTTTTCTTAGTCAAAATGAAGATCATCTATACTTGAATTTTTTTTTTGTGTGTGTGTGAACCCAATGAGTTGAACCCAATGCCTCACGCATGTTTCGCAAGTGCTTTACCACTGAGTTGTATTCCCAGCTTATTTTTTATCTTGAGACAGGGTCTCGCTAAATTACGCAGAATGCCTCTGGCCTGGAACCAGTGATCTTCCTTCCTTTGCCTCCTGAGTTACTGGAATTATAGGCATGAGCCACCGTGCCTGGCATTTACTTGTAATTTTATTATAAACAAATTTGTATAGCAGTAAATATTTGTGATTGTTAATGTCATAACATAATATTTTTGTTCAAAGATTTTTGTTCATATTTCCAATTATTTCCTCAGGAACACTTAAGGTTCAATCCCAGCTCTAAAACCATGACTTCAAACAAAACTGTAACCCAGCACAACAGGTTCACTTCTTGGTGGGTACAAAGCCCATCAGCACAAACAGGGGAAAAAAGAGTAAGGAAAAGTTTTATCACTCAAAGCAGGTAAAAATATATTGAGGAGAATTCCCAAAGTAGTATCTCTGAAAGCAAAGAAGCAAGGGGCTTTTATTGAGGAAAGTCATACATATGCCTGCAGGAAAGACTCCACATCATATGTAGAGGTAAGCACATCCTTGACTATGCTCGATTCAGAGTCAGGCTTCTTCATACCTTGTATGTTCAAAAAATGGTGGTTGGGAACATCTCTGGGCAGAAAATTTAGTATTATAATGAACAAAGTTTACTCTTGTTGTTGTTGATGTTGTTAGGAGTTGGGTCTGACGCATAGTAACCCTATGTACAACAGAACAAAACATTCTCCAACACTGTGCACACTATCTTTTTTATGTTTAAGCCCATTGTTGCAGATACTGTGTCAATCCATCTAGTTGAGGGTCTTCCTTTTTCCATTGACCCACCATTCTCCCAAACATGACATCCTTTCTCCAGAGATTGGTCCCTCCTGCCAACATGTCCAAAATACATAAGACACAGTCTAGTCATCCTTGCACCCAGGAGCACTCTGGTTGCACTTCTTCTAGGATGGATCTGTAGGTTCTTTTTGCAGCCCATGGTATATTCAATATTCATCTCCAGCACCATAATTCAAAAGCACCAATTCTCCTGTTTCCCATATTCAATGACCAACTTTCACCACCTTATGATGCAACTGAAAATATCATGGCATGTACCAGGCACACCATTGTTTTCAATGTGACATCTTTACTTTTCAACACTTTAAAAAGGTCTTTTGCTACAGCTTTTCCCAATCTAATGCATCTTTTGGTTTCTTGACTGCTGCTTCCACAGGTGTTGACTGTAGAACCAAGTAAAACAAAATCTTGGACAACCTCGATCTTTTCTTCATTTATCAGGAGATGTTTACTGACCCAGTTGTAAGGATTTTTGTTTTCTTGATGTTGAAGCACCATCCATACTGAAGGCTCTGTTCTTTGATCTTGGTCTGTAAATGTTTCAAATCCTTTTCACTTTCAACAAGCAAAGTTGTGTCATCTGCAGAATACAGATGATTAATGAATCTTCCTCCAATCCTGATGCCATGTTCTTCTTCAGATAGTCTAGCTTCACAGATTTGTTTCCCAGCATAGAGATTGAAGAGATATGGTGAAAGGATATAGCCCCTATGCATACCTTTCCTGACTTTAAACCAAAGAGTGTTTCCTAGTTCTGTTCAAAGGACTGCTTCCTGGTCCATGTACAGATTTACTCTAGGCCATCCAAAAGGGGTGGGGCAGGACAACCCAAGATTTTGGCTGATTCCTTGTAAGTTTCTCTGGAGATTCTCACCTGAAACAAAAAGCAACTTCAGAGGCACATTTACAGTCATTTAGAAGGGCAGCAGGGGGCTGGGATTTAGCTTAGTCGGTAGAGTGCTGCGCTGCAGTCTCTGAGGCCCTAAGTTCAATTCCCTGCACCCCAAAAATGGGAGAAGGACCTGGCAATCCACTCCCAAGGCAATCCCGAAACAGTCAGCCATTGAAAACCCTATGAGGGTCGATATGAGTTGGATACCGACTCCACGGCACCTAACAACAACAGAAGGGCAGCAGCTTTTTTCTGCAAGCATAAATGATTGCCCCTGAAAGTACCTGCCTGGTGGCTGACAAAACTACTACATCAAAAACTGTAACATTTTTAGTTTCTGATGTGTGTTGCCAAACTTGAACAATATGTTGTTCAAACATTTTCCTTTACCAAACTGGAAGTGAGGCTGCTTCTTGACCTTGTAGTCTGGTTCATCATCTGTTGGCTAATTCCTGGCCAAGGACTGTTTTAATATTTGTAACCTGCAATATGTTTTAAAATCTGCTGGGCTCAGACTCCACTTTCTGTCTATTTTTTTGGAATTTGCTGATTCCATTACTACCTTTATTCTCAGATGAAGAGAGGGCAACAGAGGGAGGAGACAGACAGACCAGAGTAGAAATAGACACAAAGAGAATGCAGAGGTAGAATAGTGAAGATAAAATGACTCCAGAGCTATTTTCACCCTTCCTCAGCCTAATTCTTTGGCAGTTGAAGAATTTTGGGTTCCATTAGCATTTGTTGAAGGGATCAGCAGGGAGGTACATTCACACACATCATGTCTCTTCCTTCTCCTTTAGTGTCAATATCTCAATCAGTTACAAATGTTTTACACTTTAAGGATCAAAGAACATGGGGAAGCATTTATGTTTTCAAAACCATTTGCTGTTGTTGTTAAGCCCTTTTCAGTTGTCAAAACTATAAGATAAGCTTATTACAGCCGTGATCATCCAAAGAACCAATATTTCTAGATTTCCTCCTTTCTTTTTTGGGGAGTGTCCTAGGGCCATGTGTGTGCTAGGCCAGTGCTCAACTACTGAGCTACATCCCTCAGCTCTTGTTTATTTTTATTTGGTTTGTTTTCATTTTTGTTCTTGACAGGGTCTTGCTATGTACCTCAGGTTGGCTTCAAACTCACCATGTAGCCCAGGCTGGCCTCAAACTCCCCAACCTCCTGCCTCTGCCTCCTGAGTGCTAGGATTACAGGTGTGTGCCACAATGCCTGGCTTAGGTTTCTTCATTTCTTGAAAAGTAAGAAGACTTTAATGAATATATCTTAATATTACTTTATGGATATCAAAATTCTGAAGTTCTATCACATAATTTTTTTAAAATATATTTCAAGGAGTCAATCCATCTCCCAAAGAACACAAAAATATTGATAAATTCCATAATCCATCGCATTAGAAGAGTTTCTATGTAGTCATCAAATGATGGGCTCAAGTAGATACATTTCCACAGAAGGCACAGAGCATGGCTAGGGACCTAGCTCAGTGGTAGGGTGCTTGCCTAGCCTGTGCAAGGCCCTAGGTTCCATCCCCCAAAAAAGAAAGGAATGAAAAGAAAAAAGAGAACATGAATTCTCTTTGCTATACATCTAGATGTCTACTTAGATCATGCCACATGGACCACCTTTCTCATCCTGGGATATGGCTCCCTGCAGCAGCCACAGGGTAGAGTTGAAGCTGACAGAGCCACCTCCCAGGCTCAGCTCTACCACTTCTTTCCTTTAGGATGTTGGGTTAACGGCTTTGCCTTCTGAGATTCAGCTTCCTTATCTATGTAATAGATAAAACAATGCCAATTTTTGGATTGTTTAGGTGATTAAAAGGGTAAATGGGGCCACAGATATAGCTCAGTAGTAGAGTGCCTGACTAACAAACATGAAGCCTGGGTTCTATCTCCAGTATCAGAATAAATAAATAATTAAAAAGGTGAATGAGAATAAAATGTTCAACATAAGCCAAGCAAAGAGTGGGGTTCCTGTGAATATAAACATATATTTTTCACTAGGTTTTTGAGTTCTAAAGGAGATAATTATATCTTTTTCAATAAATCCTCCTTAAAACAAGGAACCTAGCACATTGTTGTCACTTAATAAATGTCAGGCAACAATAAGGCAGTGCCTCTACAGGATAAGGAATGTGAAGATTCTTAAAAATTTCTTACACTGTCAATTCTCAAAAACTCAAGCACTAGCTGGGCATGAAGGCACAAGCCTGCAGTCCTAGCACTTGGGAATCTGAGGCAGGAGGATCATGAATTTAAGGCCAACCTGAGCTACACAGCAACTTTCAGGTCAGCCTGGGCTACAAAATAAGACTATATATCAAACAAACCAACAAACCAATACATACATGTATAAATAAAATAACAAGTTTCATTTATAACATATTATATGCTTGTAAACTTTTACTTTTCATTGTAATCAATCCTCCTGATTATAAAACATGTCTCTAAAGATGGCAGTGAACAATACACTCCTTTTGAAGAGACTTCTATTAACATACAACAAAAAGTGTGCTAAATTCCCTACATAATCTTTGCCTTTTAGATTGCTCTTTTTCCTTTGTAGTTAATGCAAATGGAGAATTCCACTAGTTTAAATGCAGATGGTCTAAATGAAATTAAGACTGCCATCCCCTGCCCTACAGTAGTCTCCACTTTTGTCTTGAGAGTAAAATATATGAGATATTCATTTCTTATCACTTTTTTCTCATTTTTATAAATATCACAGGCAATATAAACAGTACTTATCAGAAGTTTTTAAACCAATGGAAATCTTTAAAAACCCCCACATTGGGCTGGAGATTTAGCTCAGTGGTAGAGCGCTTGCCTAGCAGGTGTGAAGCCCAGGGTTCAATCCCTAGTACCAAAAAGACACACACACACACACACACACACAAAAAAAAAAATCATATCCCCCCTGAGGTCCAATCTGTAAAAGTAGATCAATGTGAAGCCACCCAGATTGAAGGGAGTGGGATCTAAAACCCTGTGAGAATCCACCACCCTAGCCCGACAACTACAGTCCCCACCATTCCTGAGACCTCATGAATAAGTCAGACCCTGTTACTCCTCACTCAAGAACTTCCAATGACCTCCAATGATACAAGATTAAAACTGGAGCCCTGCTCGGTAGCCCACACCTGTAATCTCAGTGACTTAGGTGGCACAGGCAGGAGGATCATGAGTTTGAGGCCAGAGGCAGCATCTGTGACTTAGTGAGACCTGTCTCAAAATGAAAAATGAAAACAAGGGCTGAGGGTGCAAAGTATGCCCAGGCCCTGGGTTCAACCCCTTAGAAGCACAAACACCAACAAACAAAAATATTTTCAATATTGAAAATTTTGAAACCCATAACTTGAAAAATATTGAAAATATTGAAAACCATTGAAATCCGTACCTTGCCTAATTTATCCTGACCTCTGCCAACCTCTCAGTCTCTGACTCTTAAACAGATTTTCCTTCACACCCTGTGCCAACCTATGCTACCACCCTGATGAGCCGCTACCACTGCCCTTACTGTTCCTTTAAAGAGACAAATATCCTTGTTCCTCAAATCCTTTGCATTTCATTTGCTTTTCCCTCTAGTAAAATGTTCTTCCCCCACAAGACCCCATGGCACAGGCCCCCAGTTCCAAGAAGCTCCCTCTGCTCCTGTTGCTGTGACATGAAGGTTGTTCATCGTAAGCTGCAGCTGCTGCTCTGCCACACCATCCCTGCCACTATGGATTGAAATCCTCTGAACCATGAGTCAAATAAATCTTTCATTCCTTAACCTGTTCTGTCAGCTATCTTGGTAACAGAAATGAAAAAGGTAACTAACACAGGAAGATGGTACTGAAGTGTGGGGTCATTGCTATGCTCTTTGGAACTTGTTTGAGGGAGGTGTTTTGGAGGGGTTTTGGAGATGTGGACTAGAGAAGCCTTAGAATGTTATAGGTTGTTGTTGTTGTTAGGTGCTGTTGAATCAGTGTCCGACCCATAGTGACCCCACGTACAACAGATGAAACACTATTGTCAGTGCTTCTCTGCTATTCAGGCCTGCAGCCATAGCTCTGTGGCAACTGATCCTGTCAGATCTCAGAAGCTAAGCAGGGTCGGGCCTGGTTAGCACTTGGATGGGAGACCGCCTGGGAACACACCAGGTCCTGTAGGCTTGGGAGAAGGACATGGCAACCCACTCCCAAAAATCAATCTGCCATTGAAAACCCTATGAACAGCAGAGAAGCACTGACAATAGTGTTTCACCTGTTGCATGCAGGGTTGCTATGAGTCGGATACCAACTTGACGGCACCTAACAACAACAATCTCTGCTATTCATAGGGTTTTCGATGGCTGATTGTTTTTTGGGAGTTTGCCATGTCCTTCTCCCAAGCCTACAGTATCTGGTGTTCCCAGGTGGTCTCCCATCCAAGTACTAACAAGGCCGGACCCTGCTTAGCTTCCAAGATCTGATGGGATTGGATGCCACAGTGGTATAGCTGTAGGCTTAGAATGCTATTGTTGTTGTTGTTGTTAGGTGCCGTCGAGTCGGTATCCCACTCATAGCGACCCTCTGTACAACAAGCGAAACACTATTGTCAGTGCTTCTCTGCTGTTCATAGGGTTTTCAATGGCAGATTGATTTTTGGGAGTGGGTTGCCAGGTCCTTCTCCCAAGCCTGCAGCATCTGGTGTTCCCAGGCAGTGTCCCATCCAGGTACTACTAACCAGGCCCGACCCTGCTTAGCTTCTGAGATCTGATGGGATCGGATGCCACAGGGCTATGGCTGCAGGCCCTAGAATGCTATAAGCAGAGCTAAATGGATTCTGATAAAGTTCAGAAGACCAGAATGCCAAAAGAAATGTAGACAGTAAAGATAGGGCTCATGGGGATTCAGATGGAAATAAAGACTCTACTGACAGGACAGAGACCACTCATGTTACATTCTGACAAATAATCTGGGTATTTTCTGCCCATGTCCTGAATATTTGCCTGAAGCTAAATTTAAAGGGGTTGGACTAACTAATTTGGTGGAGGAAATACCAAGACAATATAGAATTGAGGCTGTGACATGGTTATTGCTGGCTAGTTTTAGCCAGATTTACAATGAGAAAAAGCAGCAAAGAGCAGAGCAGAAAGAAGTAAAAAAACCCATGCAGAATGGCCAGGAAAAAAGAGCCCTTCAAAGTTGCAGACAGAGACTATGGTTTATTTATTTGTTTATCTGCAGTACTAGAGGCTAAACCCAGGGCCTCACTTAACCAGGCAAGTGCTCTATCACTGAGTTGGACCCCCAGCTCATTTTTCTTTTTACGTTGAGACAAGGTTTCACTAAATTGCACAAGCTGCCTTTGGCCTCCAACTCATGATCCTTTGCCTCAGCCTCTCAAGTCGCTGGGATTAGAGTTGTGTGCCAAAAAGCCCAGAGAGCCTTTAATTATTAAAGCCATTACCTTTATTAACATGAAGCCCCAGTGGAATAATAGAAAGGATGCCTTGAGGGCAAATTAGGAATTGGTCAGACCTTATCTGGAGAAGGCTCCAGGGTGTGAAACCTTAAACTCATTTGAAAGACTCACCTATAAAAAATGAGAGCCCTCAGGGTATCCTGCTTACAAAGGGCCACCTACAGAAGTGTTTTGCCATTAAGCCACTGGCACATTCAGAGGCAGCTACTGCCATGGTCAATGGGGCAGACCTACTGCTTGAGATGGCAGCAGACCTTGGTGTTGTGCATAAGGTGTTGGTTTTACAGGCATGCAGAATGCAAGAGTTATGAGGTCATAGAAGCTTGCACCAAGGAGGCCAGGCAATGGGTACCAAGGCTGGACTCCTTCCAGAGAGCCCTTATGGGTGTGATGTATGAAGCTTTGAGGGTAAAATCTGAACTGCAATGGAAACCACAAGATGTCTGCTGAGAAAGGCTGCCAGCAACAAGTGGAGCCAGCCCCAGAGAGAGGCCATGTGGACTGCAGATGGCAAGGCAATAGAGGCAGGGCTGCCCAAGCCTTTGGGAGCCAGATGATGCCATGCTGTGTGCCAGATGCCAGGCATAGAGCTGTAGGGCTCAGTGTTTGCTTAGCTGGTTTTCGATCTTGCTTTGGTCTTATCTTTCCTTGCCATATCCCTATTCTTCCCTTTGGAATGGGAATGTTTACCCTGTGCCACTAGATGTTGAAAGTGTGTGATTCATTTTTATTTTGCAGGGGCTTACAGCTAAGAGATTGCTTTGAGTTTCAGCAGAGATTTTTGGACTTGGACTTTGGAACCATCTTGAGACTGTCAAAACTTTGGAGATTGTTGAAGTTGAGCTAAATGCATTTTGCCTTTTGAGATGGTCATGAGCCTTTCTTTGGAGGTCAGGGATGAAGTGGTATGGTTTATATCTAAAATGACTCCTCCAAGGCTCATGTATGATGCTAGGTCCCCAAGTGGTAGTGCTGTTTTGGTAGGCTGTGGAACTTTGGGAGGTGGGACCTGGCTGGCAGAGGTAGGTCACTGGGGAATGTCTCTGGAGGTTTTACATGGGCCCCTGTTTCCAGTAAGGTCTCTCTGCTCCTATTGCCTCCACCCACCGCTCCACTATGGCTTATCTGCCACTATAGACTGAAGTCCTCTGAACCATAAGCCAAATAAGTGTTTCCTCAAGTTGTTCTGTCAGCTATTTTGGCAACAGCAATGCAAAGGCTAATACAGATACCCATGTTAGGCCCATGAGGCAGCTTAAGTCTCTGTAAGAGGCTTACAGTCAGCAGTAGAGCACGTGTTTAGCATGTGCAAGGCCTTGGGCTTAATCTCTAGCACCAAAATAACAATAACAACAATAATAATACTATTTTTAAAACCTCTGTAATAAAAATTCAAATGTTTGGATAAGTCAATACTATTCTAGAGACAAATATAGGAACACTGTCAAAACTGGCATAAGAAAAAGGACACATAATGACCCAAAGTACAAGTTGTTTGAGTGTCCCAGTTTTACTATGTCTTAGACCTAGATTTAGGAGGAGCAAGAACGGGCTTGTGGATGGTAGAAATGGATTCCACACATACAGATTACTTCACAAGTTTCAGGGTACCAAAAAAGTTTATAAAAATGACAGATGTTGGCTACTGCTAGATGTATCTTTCTGACATCCATCAATGCTATCATCCATGAAGTATAAAAAACTTACCAGTTCTAAAAGTCCATATACAAATGGGGTTCCTGGCTTTTGGCTTCTACCCACACCCCACCAGAAGTGTCACATCATGACATGAATCATTGTTTTCTCACCAAAATTCATGTCTTGAAATCCTGACCCCTAAGGTGATAGTGGGGCTGGGGTTTAGCTTAGTTAGTAGAGTGCTGCTCTGTACTTTCTGAGAACCCAGATTTGATCCCCAGCACTGTAAAAATGGGAGAAGGATGTGGCATTCCACTCCCGAAGTGATTGCAAAACAATCTCCCATTGAAAACCCTATGAGGGTTCCTATGAATTGGACCCAACTCAATGGCACCTAACAACAAAAATAACAAGGTAATAGTAATGGGAGGGACAGTTTTTAGGAAGTGATTAGGTCATGAGGGTGAAGTGCTCATTAATGGGATTAATGCTCTTATAAAAGAGATTCCAGAGAGCTAGTCAGCCCCTGCCATTGTGTGAGGACACAGCAAGAATCCACCATCTATGGACCAGAGTATAGGTCTTCATCAGACACAGAATATGCTAGTACCTTGATCTTGAAAGTCTTAGCTTCCAGAACTGTGAGAAGAAATGCTTGCTGTACATGAGCCTCCTAGTTTATGGCATTGCGTTACAGCAGCCCAAATGAACCATAGCATGTCAGTTCCCAGAAACGGTTTATACCCACTTATAGGGCAAGCTTCGTCCCCTAGGTCTGATACACTGGGCCTCCAATGTGAAATGCTTGCTGTGCCATTCTTACATAGTGTATTTAGTTCCTTCACCTGTGCCTCAGGATCCAGAGATTTCCTTCAAATGTCCACTTAGGGGCTTTCCATGGGATGACCTGGCCTGTCAAAGCACAAAGCCGAGACCCTATTTTAACAATATGTCTAGAGACCAAAAACTTCTTAAACAAAGGCCTAGATTCTGAAAATGACTTAAACAAAGCAAAACTACACTCAACAAAACACTCAGCCAAGAGTCTTGGCATTCTCATTAATATTTACTTAAGGCCAGATATGGTGGGTGGTACACACCTGTAATTCCTGCATTTACATAGGCCGGGGGCAGGAAGATCAAGAGTTCAAGGCCATCCTTGAACTCTTACATAGTAAAACCTTGTCTCAGACAAAACAAAACAAAAACATTCACTTAATACAAATTTTATGTGGGCAGGAAATGAACTCCAAAGAAATGTGATCCAGGTCACTGAAAATAAGATGACTTATTTTGGAAGTTACAATAATTCATGTTTAAACTGAAGTGAATATGCTGAAGTTTACTGTTCTGATGCTGAAAAATTAAGGTTTGACAAAGTTATAGAACCCTTGATCTTAGACTTTGAATTGCCCCCTCTGCCTGGAGCATACTCATCCTCTTGCAATGGCTCCTACTCATCTCCCAAGTCTCAGCTTCTCCTCTGATGGTCTCTCAGGAAGGCTGTCTCCACCTCCTCTCTCAGGCCCCAAGAGGCTCTCCCACTGCCTCTTCCCCATACAGTCTCAGAAAGACTGGACTTTGCCTTCAATGCTCTTAACTCATCTATAATCAATGTGCATTTACCTGTTGAATGTCTGTCTATCCTACTAGACTACAGGTGAGCTCCAGGTAGGCAGGAGCCATGCTCTATCGCCCACTATTATATTCCTATCACCTGGGATGCAGAAGTGCTTAATCTGGTCAATAAAGAAATAAATGAATAACATACAACCTAAACTTGTGTTGGGGCTGGGGTTTAGCTATCCCTAAACAATCAGCCATTGAAAACCCTATGAGGGTCACTATAGTGAGACCTGATTCTATAGCACCTAACAACAACAACAAACTTGTATTGACACTACCATGGATATTTGGAGTTTTTTGCCTGCTTGTTTATTTTTTCTTTTGAGACAGGGTCTCACTAAGTTGTGCAGACTGCCTCTGGGCCTCACATTCACAGTCCTCCTATCTCAGCCTCCTGGGTGCTGAGATTACAGGGATGTGCCACTGTGCACAGCTCTACCATGGATATTTGTAAAAGCCTAGCTTTATTGGGGTAACAGTTTCCCCTACACAAGAAAATAGCAGTGGAGCAAGATGTGGATTTTCTGAATGGTCTCATTCCCAATCTCCACCATGGGATAATTCAAATACTTGCAGAAGTACCAACAAGGTCAGGAAGCCCATAGAAACTTGGGCTTGAGCTCTGAGCAAAACAGATGTTAAATTTTTTGAAATATTGTTAGTAGAAATCAAGTCAACTGTCACTCTAAAACTTCAGACAATGTACAAAGAAACAAAAAACCTCAAGCAGCGCTTTTCAATGCCAGTGGATCAAATGCAGCAATACCCTTCACACAGGCTCATTCCTTCCCTTATCACTTCTTCCCGGGCACCAGGAGAACTGGCAGCCTGGGGGACATAAGGAAGAAGCACTCTTGGTATATAAACTATGGCAAACTTCCAACAAACACCACCACTGATGCTAGTATAAAACTCCAGATACTGGTTTTGGCACAGATAACAACTAAGAAGAGTCCCAGCAGGAGACAAAGCACACAGTGGACATGAAATGGTGTGATAGGCAGTATCCAAGTTGTAGGGCTCATCTTAGATGACTCCAAGAAATATTTTTTAGGTAAAATGTTTTCAGGGCAAGAGACGCTACAGGGCAAGTGAAGACACAAACATGTTGACTTTCCAATGCTGTGGCTTCCCTTGTCTATATAAGGTAGTATGCTTAGCAACCTTTGACATACCTTTTGACAAAGAGAAGGAAAAGAGAGGAAAATGCAGGACGTTATGAGTATGGAGCAAGAGAATTCTGACAATTTAAAAAAAAAAAAAGCCTTCCTTAGAGACAGAGATAGCATTAGAATTGCCACTCTGCACTGCAAGTGTCATAAAGGAGCAAGAAGTGATAAGTGAATGCCAAGACAGGAGGCAACCACAGCCTGACAAAGATGCCCAGAATTACATAGGCTTGGAAGTTTTCCTAATCCTTGCTTAATCCCTTGGGCAACTTCTTTCCCATAAAAATGCACATTTAACCCCATAATGAGAAGCAAGAGGCAAATAGATTTGATTTTAGAGCCAATTTGCAGAAAGATAGCTATTCCTTTAGTGAGTGGACATCTGTATTTATAAATGGAAGGGGTTGTAGGTGATGATCATTTAGTCTCTGAAGACACTGCCTGTGGTTCATTCCTTTGACAAATTTTTGTTTTTTTTCAATACTGGGGGTTGAACCCAGGGCCTCATGCTTGCATGTTTGCAAGTGCTGTACCCTCAGCCCATTTTTTTACTTTTTGAGACAGGGTCTTGGTAAATTATGCAGACTGCCTCTGGTCTTGAACTTGTGATCCTCCTGCCACCGCCTCCCAAGTCACTGGGATTCCAAGCACGTGCCACCACCCCCAGCTCCTTAGACAGTCCTAGGTGCTTGGGATACTGACCAAGACTCTCTCCCTCCATGGAACTTATGTTCTCAGGAAAAGAGGCATATCTGATAATACACAAAAGCTGTTAGAAAGTGATGAAGGCCGTGGAGAAAACAGGGAGGTTTGTGAGGGTGGAGGCAGGTGGAAAGGTCTCATGGAGAAGGTGACATTGGGATCTCTCACCCAGGGTATGCTAACACTGAGAATTTGACTAAAGACTTAATGGAGCTCCCGGAAGGAGTCCTGTGGATCTGAGGGGAGGAGTTCCGGGCACAGAGAAGCAAGCGCCAAGACCCTGAAATGGGGCGGCTCCTCAAGGGCCTCAGAAACAGCCAGGCTGGTGTGGATGGAGCAGAGTGAGCACAGGAGGGTTAGTTCAGAGACCTGGGGACAGGAGGACAGATAATAAAACCCTCTGTAGGTATTGTGTGGGCTGTGGCCTGAGTAAGGGAGAAAACCACTATCAGATTCAGCAGAAAAGTGACAATGACCCAAGTCAACTGTAACAAGCTTTGGTGGCAGTGCCCCTACCAGTGCTAGGATACATTTGACCTGAAGCCACAAGAAAAGATTAAGATTTGAGCTTCTTATGTTCCTATTGGGCTGCGATTTAGCTCATTTGGTAGAGCACTGCACTGCAGTCTCTGCGGTCCCAAGTTCTATTCCCAGCACAGCAAAAATGGGAGAAGGGCCTAGCAATCCACTCCCAAGGCAATCCCGAAACAGTCAGCCATTGAAAACCCTATGAGGGTCACTATGAGTCGGCTACCGACTCGACAGCACCTAACAACAACAACAATATTCCTACTGATCCACCAACTCGTCTTCAACATGGCCACTGAGGTTTTCAAAATTGGGCTGAGAGGTCATTTTGCAAAAATTCATAAAACAGCATTTCTGTCTCTTAAAATATACTACAGACATGCCCAAGATAGTCAGGATGGAGTAAACTATTGTCTCTCCACAGTACGTCAGGTTATACATGGGTTTGAGTCTATAGCTTCTGGAACATATTCAGAACTCAGTTTTGGTTCAGTCAGAAGTTTTGGGGCATGCTGGCCAAGGGAAACACCAAAGGAAAAGAAATAAACAAAAGGACTGGGCCAGGCCCAAATCCTAAAACTCAGTCTTCAGGAGAGAACCAGAGATCACACTTCCACACAGAAGTATGCCCTGTGTGTCAGGATGTAAATGCTTGCTCTGATGCCTGATGGTGCCCTTGGTCCTACAGATACTTGGACAGTCAAAATTTCATATATTGTATCCTACTGGTCCCACAAATCATCAAAATGTCCAAGAAGAAGCCGGGCATAGTGGCACATGTCTGTAATCCCAGCACTTGGGAGACTGACAGGAGAATTGAGTTTAAAGCCAGCCTCGGGTCCATAGTAAGATCCTATCTCGAAACAAAACAAAACAAAATAAAGTCCAGGAAGAACTTTACAAAGCTCTAAGTTGAAAATAGCCGTGGTCTCTGTCACAGAAAAAGAAGTCTAGATAAAGAGCTTCCATCAACAGGCATGGACCCTTAGGAGCTACGAGAAAGGAGTCAAAGGGAAAGTGTGGGCAGTGCAAGGGACTAGATCATGGGCTGGGACCACTGCTCCTGTGTTTCTGGGTTGGTAATGCTGACTAAGCAAAATAATGTACATACAATGCTCCACAGTACCCAGACACTGAAAAAGGCCAACTTCCTGTCCTCACCCTGAGCTCTTCACTATCATCTTTTGGCAAGGCAAAAAGGAAAATACAGGCATTAGACAAGTTGCATGATATAACTCCATTTTTGGTAAACATATAAACATACATGCATACACTAAAAAAGTATTAGGAAGAATGTAAGTTAAAGAGTCAACAGTGTCCATCTTTGGTTAGTGGTATTATGGGTAATGTTTTTGTTGTTGATGACCTGTATTTTTTTTCCTTTCCAAAATGAACATGGACTACTTAAAAAAATTTAAAGGCAGACAAGTATGTATTATATTGTAGAGATGGTTTCTAAAACAAATGATTCACATGAAAAAAGAAAGTCCCTGAAAAGCTAATGTGTTGTCATCTAAACTACATACTCCTGGGAATGCCTGGAAGGAGTTCCTGCATCACTGGTCAGATGTGAAGCCTGGCTTGAGTTTGGGAATATGTGGCCGGCACATCACTCAACTCCTAAATAGACTGGTTTGAGCACAGCCTGGGTTTTTAGGGGTCAGAGTGTGTCTTCCATATCTACTTAACAAAATGTGCTATGCTATACCCTGCAGTTGTTTCATCATAAGCTTGCAAAAAACAAAACAACAACAACAACAACAACAACAAAAACCTCTTCAAAACAAGTCATTGGATTTTTGGACTGGATTTGATAGGATAAAGGGTCATGGCGATCTCTGCCTAGCAGAATGCAGAACAGGCTAAGTATTAGAGATTGCTACAGTTTGCTGTCCATTTTCCCTTTTAATAACTGGGAGATTTATTTCATGTATTCTCTTTTACCTCCATTATTACACACTGGGTGTTCTGGAGATGACTAGTCATAGGTTGGCAGATCATAAAGAGCCACAGTTGAACTTGACCAAGAGTAAAAGTCATTGTCCAGAAATAATACCCTTGGAGCCCAGGCAGTCTTGGAATCATGATCCTCCTGCCTCAGCCTCCTGAGTGTGGAATTACAAGTATGTACCATCATGCTCCAGAGAAGGACGTGGCAATCCATTCCCAAAGCAATCCCAAAACAATTAGTCATTGAAAACCCTATGAAGGTCCCTATGAGTCGGACCCAACTTGATGGCACTTACCACCACCACCACGCTAAGCTTCTTCCTGGACATTTTGATGACATTCGCTTGACATTAGTGACAGGTTGTTTCTCTCATTGGGAAAGTGTGTGTGTTGGCTGAGCATGGGAGCATTATGATAAATGAATGCATCCTCTGTGATTGTATGCATATGCCTGCCAAGCAGGCAAGAGATGGACTGCCTGTTTTCCAATGACAACTACCATGTCCTTTTTCTCCTGGGCTACAGTGATAAGCACTGAACTCAGGTCAACCAATAACAACATTTATCCTTTGGCAAAAGAGATTGGTCCAAAAGCTGAACATATGTCTCAAAGTAGAGTGAATCAGTGTCCATCCAGGAGATCTGTATTCAAGCCCTGGATAAAAGAATTCTTTTTGCTAGTGAATTAAGCTAGGGCTGAGAGTGATCATATGTTCTAATGCATGGACAAGGTAAGAAAGAAGGAGATTGATTCTCAAAGAAAGACTGAGACAAACGGGGACAAAGAGTGGATGGGAAGGAAAGGAAGCTTGCCAGCATCAAGGCCTGCCTCCAGTTGCGATAGTCTTGACTGCTGTAGTGATTCTGCCATCCTGTGCCTTTTCCAGCTTCATCAGTTAGTATGTCTCTTTTCTCCTCAAGCTAGTCTGAGTTGATTTGATGGTTCATTTTACATGTCAACCTGCCTGGGCCACAGGGTGCCCAGAGAGTTGGTTAAACTTTACCCTGGGTGAGTCTGTCCATGAGAACACTTCTGGATGTGACTAGCATTTGAATCCACATACTGAGTAAAGCAGATTGTTCTCCCCAATGCTGGTGGGCCTCATCCAATCCACTGTAGGCCTGAAGAGAACCAAAAGAAGAAAAAGGGAAATTTTGCTCTCGCTGCCTGTTTTCAAGCAGGGATATCGATCTTCTGCACTTCAACTTACACTGGCAGCTTTCTTGGTACTCATCCTTAGACTCAAATTGGAACTACATACCACTAGCTCTCCTGGGTCTCCGTCTCCAGCTTGCAGAAGGCAGATGGGAAGATTTCTCAGTTTCCATATCATGTGAGTTGATTCCATGTTACAAATCTACATCTCTACCCACTTCCCTACCTCTCTATTTATGTTTTGTTTCTCTGGAGAACTCTGACTAATACTGTTGGGCTCATTAAGAACACTGGTACCCAAGGAGTCCACTGCAATAACCATTATCAAACAGCCAGTGGACCCAAACCCACGTTCCTTTGTCATTAAAAGAAACCTAACAAGTTTATTTTTCATTCAATGCCATGATGATCTTCCTGTTCTTAATTTACCCTTGATTGGTGTTGAAAGGCCTCAGGATTACAATGAGGCATCAAATAAGGAATGTAAACCTATTGTCATGGGGCCCCCCACTTAAACATCATTTCACACAGGGACAATTGTTGCTGAGATAGACCCATGTATACCCTGAGGAAATCCCTGGCAACTGAATATAAAGAAAGAAATCAGCCCTGGGAAGGGGACTCTGATCACCCACTGAGGTAAAGAGGGAGGGCATTCAAAGCTCAGAGGAGAACAGCACTTCCTGTGCTACCTCAAAGACCCCAGCACCTGACAAAAGTGCCACTGTGACAAATATGCAGAGTGTAGTCTCTCACCACAGGAATTACCAAAGAAGCTAAAAACAGAAACATGCACTGCATAATCTCTAACCTCAGGGGACAACAAAAACAGAGAATTGCTGTGTCAATCTCATTTCCTTGTTAGGCGCATTATCATAAGTGGGGGCCTTTCGTCTGAAGGCCACACTTCACTAACATTTACCCGGCTTTGGCTTCTGAAATATTGAATTCCATAGTAATTTTATTTTTTGCTTTTGATCTTTACTGTTTTGCTCATTTATCCATAAACATGAGCTACTAAACCAATTTTAAATTAAATAGCTAAGGTTAAAACCTGAGGCCATCCAGCCAGGACTGAACCAGTAGCCCAAAGGGGACCTCATTGTGGATGTAATAATAAATTTAAATGTTGATCTTTTGGAGACCTCCATGTAAGAGTATCTGATGATGATCCATGTCTTGATTTACCTTGCTCCTCTGGTTTAGGAAAGGAGGAGATTTACATAACATATAGATTTTTCTGGAAGTGGATAGTACAGGAGTTCTACCAATGAGAATTTTATAAGTCCTCCCCTTTTGTCAAAATAGTGCCTTAAAGGATGGTTCTAGGAAGGGGAATTGTTAGAACCACTCTGCAAAGCAGTATTTTATATCACCTGACTAATTTATTTTTATTTCAATACTGGGGGTTGAACCCAGGGCCTTGCGCTTGCATGCTCTGCAAGTGTTGGACCACTGAGCTGCATCCCCAGCCCATTTTTTTTACTTTTTTTTTGAAACATGGTCTCACTAAGTTATGCAGACTGCCTCTGGTCTTGAACTTGCAATCCTCCTGCCTCCGCCTCTCAAGCTGCTGGGATTACAGGCATGTACCACGCCTGGCCCACCTGACTAATTTTAAAAGTAGCTCATTCAACTGACTTTGGAAATGGAACTATTTTCTGAAATCCAGAAGAGCAAAAACTTGGGAACAAGACAGGGACAAAATGGAAGACTTAAGAACAAGTCACAATGCAGTGGTGGGTACCATCATTTATTGTAACATTGTCAGTGAGGGAAGGAGAGACTGGAGTGCACCTGAGTGGATCCTGAGTGGCTTCAACCACCCTCTCTGTACCATTCACCGTGCCAAGCCTCAGGTCAGCAGGGAGGGCAGCTGCTTAACCTGCCCTGTGGCAGGGTGAGTGGACGGTGATCATCCTGGGTCCACAACTGAGGAAAATGGAACATGTGGTATGCCTAATCTGTCAGCGTTAAACAATCTTACACATAACAGCAGAGGGAGAACTTGGATCAGGGATGCTGGTTCCAAGGTTTGCATACTTTGTGTGGTGTGTAGAGAGGCCATCAGAGCAACCTGACCTTCAGAGGTCCTAAGATATACACAGAGGACTTAATTTGAGCCTGTCTGATGATGGTGAGTGAAGGGTAAAAACCAATCTGTACTGAGTATTGTTTGTGTGCCAGGCACTGTTCAAGTACCATGTATCCTTAATTCCTTTAATCTTCAGAACAATGCTGCTAAGTGGACACTATTATTGTCTCCAATTTACAGATGGGGAAACCAAGTCACTGACATCAGGACACATATCTGATAAGTGAAAGAGCCAATGTAAAGTCCAGGTGACTGGCTCCAGAGCCCTTGTTCCTAACCTCTGAGGTCATGCTGCTCAGACACATGTGTGAATGGTTAACACGGCTCATACCTTATAATTCTACACCATGCCACTAGGACTTTTATTCAGAATAACACTCATGTTACCCTCTTACTGCAAAAATGAGACACCTGGGACATGGAACAGCTTATATGTTTCTAAGAAAAAGAAAACAACTTCTCTCAACTTTACACCATAGAAAAACACATCTATATTTGAAACTAGATCTGTGTTCTTGGAAATCTGGAATGCCCATAAGTTTCAATCGGCTGAAAACATATGTCCCTACAGGTTCAAGGGAGGGGCTCCCCAAGGCAGGAGTCATTCATACCATGGGGCTGTCCTTATCTTCTGAATTCATAGAAGAACTCTTCCCTGGGAAATCTGGAGACCCCTACTGGAAAAAAGAAAAGAAAAGAAAAAAGAAAAGAAAACAAAAGGAAAGAAAAGAAAACAAAACAAAACTAGGCTCTTTCATTAAAGGGAAAGGAACTTAAATAAAGCTATTGTCATGTATATTCCAGAAAATGCATGACTTGCTTTGCAGAGCCAGTGTGTGGAGAGTCTCCAGCCTCTGTTTGTGCAGGTGGACCTGTCTGTGAACAAGCAAGTCCAGACTGATCCTCTGAAATTTCACCAACTAGAACACAGAGATAACAAAGCATAAAATCATCTTACTACTACTTTTGACACTCATGACTGTCTGCCTTTGTCCCTTCATTTCCTCCTTACAGTTTCACAGAGGTTTTTTAAATTGATCTGATTTAGAGAACATTTTTATCCTGCAGAAATGGCTTTTATTAATAAAAGGCTGAAAGAGGAGTTAATTCATTCCCTCTCAAAGACACAGGGGAGAGCAATTGCTTCTGTGTACCCGGCATCCTTGATCAGAGAACCACATCCCCCTGTATGCAGTTCTGGGGGTAGCCTGTGGTCCAGCCTTGCCCATAAAAGGATCCTCTTGCCCAGGCAATAATGACTGGTTCAAGGATGGCATGTGCCAGTTGTCTTTCCATTGTGGATTTTTAGGCTGTTGGAAGGCATATGGCCTGCAAAGGAAGAGACAGGAGTTAGATGGGCAGAGAGAACATTTCTAATCCCAAAGACAAATTCCTGCTGTCCTAAATTCTTCCTTCCTGGGAAATACTTTAGCATCCTTTTGAGTTGGATGAGCTAGTAAATTTCACTTACTGCTTAGTCTGGTTTGTGTTACATTTCTGCCCCTTGCAACTAAGAGAGTCATAATGTAAAGGATTAAAAGTTTAAATTGCTCCTTGTCCTCTCACAGAAAGTATTTGCCTTTGCCTGAGCTGAATGTATTTCTCTCTCTCGGAAAAGACAGTTTCTTTTATACCCAATAAACCTGTCATCTTATTAGCCCCAGTCTCTTTGCATTAAATTCATTCATTCATTCATTCATTCATTCCTTTTTTTCTTTCTCTTTTGCTTTACACCTGGCCCAGACTTGAGGAAAATGTGATTGCTCTCTAACTGAATAACTTTACCTTCAAGGAGACAGGGAGATACACCATTTACTCATAAATGGCAAAATGGTTTCAATACCAGTATGCATTTATATTAGTGACTCTGCTGGTACTTTAAGCAGTGTCTCTCAAGATAGCTGTATAGTAAAATCATCTGTCAAATCATCAATACTAAGATCTCTCCTGAGAGATTCTATTTTAATTGATCTAGAGAGGAGCCCAAATAGCAATATTTTTCAAACCACTGATTAATACTAGTTGTGTGCCTTCAGATCTTCTATCAACATATGTTAAGTTATATAATTCTGGAAGACAGGCTAAAAAAAATCAAATACTTGATCTTTTTGACGTAATTCATTCTAGTTAATAGAGATGACCATATAACCTCCAGAACTCTAAGAAAATAAATTCTTATGCAAGCCACTCAGTTTGTGGTACTTTGTTATGGCAGTCCTAGGAAAGTAACACAGTCCATTACAGAAAAAAAAAAAAAAAAGAGTCTAAGCCATTATAATTATTCACCTTTGAGGCCATGTTGTTACTGTTAGGTGCTGTGAAGTCACATCTGGCTCACAGTGACCCTCATAGGGTTTTCAATGGTGATTGTTTCCGGGTTTCTTCAGGAGTAGATTGCCATGTCTTTCTCCCATTTTTGTGTTACTGGGGATCTAATGCTGGTCCTCAGAGAGTGTGAAGCAGCACTCTACCAACTAAGCTAAACCCCAGCCCACTTTGAGACTATAGTGGCGGGGAAAAGATCCAGAAGTTCCAACAACTAGAAATAGTAAGTGGAAGTGTCATTATTGATCTTTATGTACTTCGTGAAGTTTATCACTAACTACTTCTTAAAGACAAAAAAACAGGTTTAAAATCCTAGCCCATAAGATGGATCCAAAAAGCCCAAAAGTTTGGACATTTTAGAAGTCAGTTGGAAAATTATAATTTTTTTGTAGTAAAAACATATTTCTATTGGTTTTCAAAACCCACAGAAATATAGGTGCTTACAGAAATACTGACAGCAAACCATGAAAAAATTCCAGGCAACCAAAACATGAGACAAATCCTGTTTCTTTCTTGGCTGGGGGACAAATGGCATGGATTAACTTGTAAAAATTGCAGTAAAGCACATGTGTTGTTACAAAATCTCAATTGTCAATATTTAAGATTATATTTCACTGGTTCATTTTAGGACCTTCTCTATGGAAAGCAGTTCTCCTGTGATGCTATGGGATAAAACCTTGGCTTAAACAGTAATAAATGGTATGAACTTGTCATTTTCTGTTATAATATAGTATTTGCACAGAGTAAGCTAAGAGAGGCAAAATGAAAATTGATCTTGTTGGTGGAAACTGCAAACTATTCTTAAGAACTAAATCACCAACAGTTTGATTTGCCATTTCCATATCTTCTCAACTTTCTCCTAATCACTTTTTTCTTTTTCCCCTCTTGGTTTCAATGTCCAACTTTATTCTCTTAACTATCTCAAGCTCATACTTCTGTCTATGGTGTTTTCAACTTTTTGGGAGGAATATTCTTTAGGAATTGGAGAGAAGTGAAGAAAAAAGAGAATAAAAGACCAAATTTATAAAACCTGACAAGGTATATTTGTTATTTTGGTTAAACAGAAGAATTTTCAGCTGAATGTTTCAACAATTTTCTATATGACTATGGAGAAATTTCTTCAATCTTTGTTTTTCAGTTCTCTTCATTTTAAGGGAAATGCCCCAACATTATAATATTGGAAGTGTCCATGGAAAAAATTAGCAAATCCATTATAAAGATGAAATTAGGCAATCATTGTCAATCTTGGTATTTCTGCTGGAGCTAAGGGGAAAGAGATACTCTCTTTCCACCCACGTGACAAGTGCTGGTGGTCACATGGACACTACCAGGAACAGACAAGCTGCAAGAGAATGAATCAACACCAAGAAAACAGGTAGCAAGAATGGTGAGGTAGATTACTTGTAACATCATATGAACATACATACCTGCTCGGCACCAGATAGGTCACTAGTCTTTATGGATATATGAGGCATAAACTCCTTAATGTTTAAAATCAATTTGACTTCGTTTTCTGTTGCTTACCACGAAGAGTCCTAATGAATCTTGATTCTCTTAGTGAAAAAAATAATAATTAGATCAAAGATCACTGTCCTTTTCTACTCTTTAAAAGGATATACCCATTCCAAAAAGGTCCTACACACCTTTACAGGATGGAAAGAAAACTGTTACAGATTTCATTACAAAGAGAGGATGGGGAGGGGGAATAAGCTTCCTCTGAACAGCCCCAAGGTCCAATAGCTTAAAGAAGCAAAGAAGTAAATTTGAGTTCAAAATAAGGACAAACTCCACTCTTCAGAGCTGTATAAAATAGCACAAATAGCTTCTTGGAATATATTCTGTGTATGGACACTTTCATCTATTGAGACTACTGCTATACTGGTCCAGGGAATTTTCTCTCTCATCTGGACTGCTGCCAGAGCTCCTGTTAACTTGCTCACCCAACAAATGTTCACTTGAACTTCTGCTATGTGCTGGGCACTATTAGAGATGGTGGGGTCTTAGCAGAGGACAAAACAGACAAAACTCCCTGCCCTTAAGGAGATTACACTCTTACCAGGGGATGCAAATGATAAACAAGTACAATACACAGTATGACAGAAAATGGGGACTGCATTAGACAGGAAAGGAGACAGGGAGAGGGAGAGAGAGTGAGTGTGTATGGGAGGATGGGCAGGATTTCCAGTTATAAAAAAGGTGATCAGAAAAGGCCTCACTGAGACAGGGATACTAGAACAAGGGCTGGAAGAAGATGAGGAAGAGGGTCATGCAGGTATCCCAGGAACGATTATTTCAGGCAAATATGTTTGGCCTATTCTGGGCGACCAGGGAGGCTAGAGTGAGATGAAGGAGGGAGAGGAGGAAGGAAGGAGTTCTGAGAGGCAAGGGGTGGTTGCAGATCATGAGGGCCTTACAGTGGCAACTGTGACTCTTCATGTTACTCAAAGGAGGAGGAAGACAATGGAAGGGAGAGTGGAAACTTGGTTATATTTTACAAGGATCACTCAGCTGCTGTCTTGAAAATATACTGTCTCCCTGATGTCAGTCTGATCCTTTACAGTTGGCTGTCCATAAGCCAGAATCATTTAAAACATTGTGGAACAGGATGGGAGTAGCTCACTGGTACAGCACTTGCCAAGGCCCTTGGCTCACTCCCCAGCACAAGAGAAAAATAACAAACAAACAAACAACAACAAAAAAAAAACCCACTGTGGAACAAACCAGCAATCCATCCTCAGATACTCATTCCCTCAGAACAAAACTTAACGTTCACACAAAATACTTGTACATGATTATTTAGAGGAGCTGTATTTGTAATAGCCCCAAACTAGAAATCACCAGAAAGCCCTACAAAAGGGCACTGGTTAAAAAAATAAATAAATAAACTGAGGTATATCCATACCATTGAACACTACTCAGTAAGAAAAAGGAAAAAACTACTGATATAAGTGACAAACATGGATGGATTTGAAAGGAGCTCAGATAAGTGAAAATTCTCATCATAACACATGATTCCTCTGATATAACTAAGATGTACCCACTGGAAGAAATGGATGAAAGGTAGCTGGAATATCTCTGTACTATCTTTGCAACCTCCTGTGGATCTAATTATTTCAAAATAAAGAGTTTTTTTTTTAGAAGAGCATTGTAGAAAAGAAACTGTGTTTCAGTGGGAAACTTTGCACTTTTACACGTAGAAACATCCTTCACAGTTATCCACTTCTACTTTTTCATTGCCTTTGAACTATTTTTATAACTTCTAAAGTTTAGATAACTGATAGATGCACAAATTGCCCCATCTGGTAAAGGCTCCTTTCCCCTCACACCCCCTTCCCCTGGAAAATCCACTTACATGTTCAATTCCACATTCCTCTATTCCATACTAACATGGATTTCTTTGAACACTATGAGCACAACAAGTAAACTAAATAAAATCTTTAACACATGTTCATTTTTATGTCTGTATCACAGTCATGATTTTACCTTTCCTGAAAATTAGCTTTTAAGAACATAAATCTGGTCACATCACTTCTCAGCTTAACAACCTCCAAGACTCCCCACTGCATTTAGAACAAATCTCAAATGTTTCCCTGGCATAGACGGCCCCAAACAGCCTGGGCTCAATCTACCCTCAGGCCTCATCTATTCATTCTGCCCCTTGCCAGGGTCTCACTACCTGCCTGTCTTTCAACTCCCTAAGAACATCAAGTTTGCTCTCCACCTATTGTCCCTTGGCCTGGACTGCTCTTCTTCTGGGTGGGTTTTTCTCACATGTGAATTCTCAGCTCAACTGACCAAACCTCAGAGAGAAAAATCCAGCCATTTTGTCAAAAGTAACTGCCCTCTACCTTTCTGAATATAGTTATGTCTACCTGAAATAATATTTCAAGATGGTGACTAGTTGTTCATTATGTGCTTTCCATTTCCCTCAGTGGACCTTGAAATCTGGTTCACCATGATATTCCTCAGGGCTTATAAAGTTACCTAGTACACAATAGACACTCAATTAATGTCTGTTGAATAAACCCGTGGGTGAATGATGTCTGGAGTTAGCAAGACCCTCATCACTGGAAGTATTTAAGCATGGTTTGTACAACCAGCTGACAGGATTGTTGAAGAGCTATCGACATAGGCTAACGCATAAAAATGAAAGACCACTAAATTCTCTTCTAGTCCTATGTGCCTATGATTCTATGACCACCACACCCTGTTTGCTATGTAATATGAAAAGCAAAGAAATATTCCTTAGTCATTTTCCACCGAATGCTAGTATGCACACTCCTGTTCCTGCTGCAATATCATCTCAGCATTAAAATGTTGAAGCTAATCAGACATTTAATTTCAAAGTGGAAGGTCATTATCTTGTCACAAAATTTTATTCCAATTACTTTTTTTCTATTATATGAAATGAATTAAAAGTAGCACAAAACATTGGGAGATCAAACAGTCAATCAGAAGCTCATTAAATATCATTGAAATTGGTGCAATAAAAAGCATTTCCCAGGGCTGCATTATTATTTAAAAGCTATATTCTCATGGCTCAAGGAATTGACATGCTGCCAATCAAAAAACTGCCCTGTCCATAAATAGCCCCTTGGCTTTTAAAAGTCTCCCCCCCATTTTGAGATGAGTAAATATCCAAAAAGATTTAAAGAATGAATGTAATTACCATCCTATCATCCCCCTATGAGGCCCCCAAGAGAAGATAGCAGCAAAGTCACCATCTGATAACTTAGACTATGTTTTAGAGCTAGATGTTTACTGATTGCTACTAGTGATTTTTATAAACACTTAAATAAATTTACATTTGTACTAAAGAGCTGTAAAATAATAGCTCTGCTTTCAAGGGAATAAAAAAGTAGTTTACTCTGAGCCAAATATGACTGACCACAGCCCAGGACATGGATTCAAATTATTCTAAATGAGATATTCCTCACAGAACAAAGAAGCTCTGTGACCTTACCTTTCAACACTGGCACATTGGGGAGTAAGCTTCCAACCCATGTTTTCTGGGGGACACATTCAAACCATCAATATATTCACCAAATACATTGATGGGGACATGAGGTAGGTGGCTATCATAAGGCAGATAAATCTTTTCTATAGGTACTACCTGTTTTAACTTTTTAGCTTTAGTTGGTGGAGGCTAGAGGTCTGCTAAGCTTAGCAAGACACTGTAAGAGTTTTACCATGTAGCCACAATGACGGTAGGTCAGATATAAAGGTGGAAAGTAAATGGCCATTAAAGGGACTAAGATTGCCCAAGATAATTCTGGCTCTCATCTACAGCATTCTCTCTCTCCACAATCACAATGTCAGTTAAGGTCAAGCAGTCTGCAGGATCTTCAACATAGATGTCACTACTTTAGAAAACTTCAGCTCCACATATTTATGTGCAATACTCAAGGACAGCCCCAGGCAGAAAGGAGTGGTTGGTTATAATTTTAAAACTGTGTACAACTCCACTCATGTGCAGTATATGCCTATTTAATTTTCTAAAGGGATTATTAAGTGCTTCATTTTTCTTCTTTTCTTTTATTGTACTGGATCTTGTGCACACCAGGCAAGTGCTCTGCCACTGAGCTATACTCCCAGCCCTTTATTTTATTGTGAAACAAGATCTTGCTAAACTGCCCAGACTAGTCTCTAACTTGTGATTCTCCTGCCTCAGCCTCCTGAGTAGCTGGGATTATAGGTATACACATCCAAGACTGCCTAACTACTTCAATTTTCTGTGGTTCCAGCAATAGGTAATTGACGATGTGAGGATCTAACAGCTGAGCACTTTTAAATTCCTAACATTTTTCCATTGGGAGTTTTTTGTTTTGTTTTGCTAAATCACTTCATTTTTTTTGTGCTGCTATATTAGAATACAGGAGCTGGGGTAATTTATAAACAACAGAAGCTTATTTGTTCATAGCTGGGGAGACAGGGAAGTCCAAGATTGAGGGATCCCATTAGTGAGGGCCTTCTTCCTTTGTTATAGCATGGCAGAAAGCATCATGTGGGTGAGAGCAACAGACTTGACCTCTCGTCATGGACTTAAGCCCTTGTATGCTCAGAATTAATCCACTTGTCAGGACACAGCTTTCATGACCTAACCTTTCCTTAGACCTTACCTTTCAACACTGGCACATTGGGGAGTAAGCTTCCAACCCATGTTTTCTGGGGGACACATTCAAACCATAGCATTCTGCCCCACCCCCCAAAATTCATTTCCTTTCCACATATAAACTACATCATTCTATCCCAATAGCCACAAAAGTCTTAATTCATTCCAGTGTCAACTTAAAGGTCCAAAGTCCAAGGGTCCAGGGTAAATCAGATAAGGATGAGACTGAAGGCACAATTCACCCTGAGGCAAATTTCTCTCCAGCTGGGAGTCTGAGAACTCAAGCAAGTTATTTACTTCCAAAACACAATGGTGGGACAGGCATAAGGTAAGTTCAAAACCCAACAGTGTGAATAACATTAAATCTTTTTATTTTTATCTCCCTGTATTAGTAAATGATGATGGGGTACACAGTAATACAGCGTTGGCTTTTTCTGTTATGCATCCGTTATATCACTTCTGGCCACACTTTCATCAACTCACAAGGTTTCTGGAAGCTTATGGCTGATATGGGGGCTGGGATTTAGCTCAGTTGGTAGAGCGCTGCGCTGCAGTCTCTGAGGTCCTGAGTTCAATTCCCAGCACTGCAAAAATGGGAGAATGACCTGGTAATCCACTCCCAAGGCAATCCCGAAACAGTCAGCCATTGAAAACCCTATGAGGGTCGCTATGAGTTGGATACTGACTTGATGGCACCTAACAACAACAACAACATGGCTAATATGGATTAAAACTCAAATGCATATATGGGTTACACTCCCCTATTTTTCCAAGAACAACATTGAATCTTAAGACTCACAGAAAAATCTCTCACTCCATTTGCCACTTCCCGGACATGCTAGAGGGTTCAAGGACTACTTAGAAGTGTCAGGTAGCCCCATTCCTAAACCTTTGCTTGGCTCAGGTCTTGCAGTAGCTCTCCCAAGTTGGAGTTGAACACTAGGAGCTCTATAGTTTTGGGGGGCTCTGAGGTGGCCACACTTCTATGACTCCACTAGACACTACCCTTCTTGGGGCTCCTTGTGGTGGCTGTTCCCTCTGAAAAGTCCCTGCCTGGGCTCCCCAAGGCCATCTATTACATCTTTCAAATCTAGGTGGAGGCTACTGCGGCTCAGAACGTAAGCACTGTGCACGTTTGCAAAGTCAGCACTGCCTGGCCATCTCCAAGTCTTATCACTTGTGCCCTCCAGAGCCAGAGCTGCAGCATAAGACACACCTGGGCCCCACTTTAGCCATGCCTGTAGTGGCCTAGGGGCACTGCACCAGAAGGTAGAAGCAGAGTCCCAAGGTGGCCCTGGGCAGTCAATGCTGAGATCCCACAGGCACTTTTCTGGAAGCCCTGTCCTCAAAGTGCTACCTTGCCTCAAAGATCTCTGAAATGCCTTCAGGGTTATTCTCTCAATGTCTTCATTCTGAATACAACCTGGCTGCCTCTATCCATATTAATGGCTAGAGAAACACCCTTTGTAGTCTTTCCTGACCATGCTTTTTCACTCTTTTATATGGCCAGGCTGCCAATTCCCAAATCTTTCTGCTATGCTTCCCTTTCAATTATAAGTCCCATTTTTATATTTATCTCCTCTTTCATTTTTACTATAAGCAGCCAAAAGAAGACATGCAGCACCTTGAATGCTTTGCTGCTTAGATATTTCTTCTGCCACTTAAATTTTACCTTTCACAACCAAGTTCTTTGCAACTGTTTAATAAAGACAGCCTTGACTCCAGTTTCTAGTACCTTGTGTCTCATTTCCATTTGAGACCTTATCAGAATGGCCAATTTGTGGGTTTTGTTTGTTTATTTTATTTTTATTTTTTTGCAGTACTAAGGATCAAACCCCGGGCCCTGTGTATGCTAGGCAAGCGATCTACCACTGAACTACATCCCAAGCCCTATTTTTTTCCCTCAGGGCCATATGTATGCTAGGAACATGCTCCACCATGGATCTGCACTCACATCCCCCCCCCTTTTTTAAATTTTATTATTTTTACTTGTTTACTTTTTTGTGGTACTGGAATGTTGTACCCAGGAGCTCACAGAGGTTAGGCAAGGGCACTACCACTGACATGCTTCCCCAAGCCCTTTATTTATTTATTTTTATTTACTTACTTAATTTTGAGACAGGGTCTTGCGAAATTGTATAGGCTGTCTCTATCCTCAAACTCATAATCCTCCTGCCTTAGCCTCCTGAGCTACTGGGATTACAGGTGTATGCCAGTGCTAGGCTAGAATGGCCTTTACTATCCATATTTCTTTTTCTTTTCTTTCTTCCTTTTTTTCCATTTTTCCTGAGATAGTATCTTGCTGGGTAGTTCAGGATCACCTTGAACTTGTTATATAGGCCAGGGTGGCCTCCAACTTGAGATCCCCCTGCCTCTGCCTCTGGTATGCTGGGATTACAGCCATGTGCCAGTACGCCTGGCTGCCATCCATATTTCTACCAGCATTTTGATCAAAACTACTTAAAAGTCTTCTAGTTCTAAAATTTCCCTGTAGTTCCTCTGTTTTTCTGGGGCCTCACTAGTGTCTTTGTTGTTGTTGTTGTTGTTGTTGTTGTTGTTAGGTACTATCAAGTTGTTTTCGACTCATAGCAACCCTCGTAGAGTTTTTAATGGCTGATTGTTTCGGGATTGCCTCAGAAGTGGATTGGTGTCTTTCTCCCATTTTTGTGGTGCTGGGAATATAACCTGGGACCTCAGAGCAGTGCTCTACCAACTGAGCTAAATCCCAGCCCAGAGTCACTCTTAATACTCTATTAATAGCAATCTAGGCTTTTTAGCCTCATCCCCCAAATTCTTCCAGTCACTCCCTATTACTGAGTTCTAAAGCCAGTTCCACACTTTCAGACAATTGTTCCAGCAACAGTCCCACCTCTTATTAACTATTTTTTGTTTTAGTCTGTTTTGTGTTGCTAAAACAGAATACCATAGACTGGGCAATTTGTAAAGAATGGAGATTTATTTCTTACAATTCTAGAGGTTGGAAAGTCCATATCTGGTTAGGGCCTTCTTACTGAATCATAACATGACAGAAGGCATCATACAGCCAGAAAGAACAAGAGATCAAAGTCCCAGCGTCAGGTCTTTTATAATAGACATTACTCCATTCATGAAGATGCAGCACTCATGATCTACCCTCCTCCCCTTTGGCCCAATCTCCCAATACCATTGCTCTGTGGGTTAACACATACTTTGAGGAAGACACTCAAACCATGGCACCACTAATTTGAGCACTCAATTTAATAGAAATGACTCCTTTTTGATATAAAGAATGGCAAGTCCCTTTAGTTAGTAAAATATAAACACAAAACTATTAGTCTTTATCTCTTAAGGTGTTGACGTAGTAAGGATGACCTAAATCAAAAATACCTAAGAGGAAGAGAAAGGCCCCAGGTACAGGAAATCATTTCTTCAGTAGAAGGACTGAAGGCTTTCTCCCCTTGAAACCTCCATAGCACTCCCCCCTCCCCAATCTCCTTGCAAAAGCCAGGACTTACCTGTAAAGTATCTGGGAGTAAAGTGGGAGGGAAATATTTCAATGCAAAATTCAGAACTGCTCTGTAGAAAGGCAAGTGTGGGGAGGCTTGTTATCATTTATTTCCTCCAGTATATCATTCAATTTCAGCTGTCTCAGTTTCAGAAGCAGCTCCCCCATTTCTCACTTACATGCCTAAGAAACGTCTCCCTGGCATCTCATTCTCTGGCTGTGTCTTTCACTAGCATTTCATTATTTAACTGTCCCTCTCATGCCCATCTCCCTTTTTCCTAGTGATCCACGTGTCCTCATTTAGCAGTTTTCAGAAGCTAGGGAGAAACGTTGCAAATAATGTTAAATATGATTAATATCTTGAATTCCTTGAAATATGACATGCATGAGTTACAATGAAACCTCTTTTATTTCCCCATGAAATGCTTTTGCATAATGAGAAAGAAAATGTCCTCAATGCCCTAATCAGCCCTGACAGCTCCTGGACTCCCAAATACTTTTATTTATGGCATTATTTATTTCATCTCTAATAAATGGAGGTGGGGGCACAACACTATTTGAGAAGGCTGCAGCAAAGAGGGAGATAATCTAGGGTGGAGGAACACAGAAGCTGAATGAGCAAAGGAGAGAGAGAACCCCTCCAAAGGACAGAAGATCTGGGAAATGACAGAGGCCAAAGACCTGGACCCCAGAAGAAAATGGGTCACCTTCCCAAGACTAAAAGGAAAGCTCTGAACAAGAAACTAACTTCAGAATGGAAAGGTGAGGGTTAAACATCCAGAAGCTCCCATAACTTTGACATAAATAATGAAGAATGAAGGCTGGAAACCAAACCTAGGAGCAAAGATGATGCTATGCAAGTTGGCCTAAAGGAAGATGATTTGAGCTAGGGAAGAACCGAATCTCTGCTCCAAAGAGTGGCTGACAGAGTGTAGGACCTTCCTCTACATTCCAAGACATAGGTACCCCTTGGGGAGCCTCTCTAAGCCACTGAGATCTTCTCTTTTTCAAACAACTACTGGCATTGTGTGCTCTCCAGAAACCCTGGCCTGGAGGCCCCAATCGTAGTATGGGCAATTCAAAGAGTGAGCTCTCAGACGGCCTTGGTCCTGTAAGCACAGGTACACAAAATAACATTGTTGAAAATAATCACCAGGCCACAGGGATGTGCCAGGTGATTCCCCCACCTCAACTGCACAGTCTACTTGGTATAAAAAGGATCTAAATTCAAATGACCCATATGCATTCATGCAACTTAGTCACATAGACCTCAGTAATTCCTTTGAGCATTTCCCTTTAACTTAAAGGGCCTCAATTTTCTCATCTGTAGAATAGGGAGAAATGATAGCGCTAAGCACTCTCTTACCACCCCTTATGGGCAACAAATGGAATTATGCGCAAGTACAATGCCCGGTGCACTTCATGAACAGCGTAAACTCAGAAGGCGCAAGGCCTGTGAGAGCAGGACCCTGGGGTCCCGCAAATCCCACGCAGCGACCTGTGGCAAGTCTCGCAAGATGTTCTTTTCAGAACGTTTGAAAGCAATTTCCTTCTGGTAGAACTCACTGTACCACAGGCACTCCGGCGACCCCGCCCTAACTACGAGGTACCACCCCCTCCGTGCAACTCCAGGAGTTAGAGGTCACGCAGGGGGGCGCCCGGAGCTCATTTCCGAAGCTCGGACCCCGCGGGCAACTGCAGACGCCTGAAGTCCACAACTGGAGCTCAAAGTCTCGCCCTGGCCGGGACCTCGGCCCTCACCTTTCCCACCTGTTACTAGGACACCTTCCAGGTCTCTGCTCCACCCTCGCCTCCCCTGCCCTCCCCTCCCCCCGCCTCACCCCGGGCCGTAGGCGCCGACCGCCCCGGCCGACCCGCAGGAGGCGGCGCCAGGCCTCGCCCCCGCCCCCATTATCATTAGCAGATATTACCCTAAACACTTGCTCTTTACCTCCTTTCTCCCTCCAGGCATTGGCGAGGCGGCCTGTCAATCAGCGCTCGGGCGGCAGCCCCCCGCGCGGGGGCTCGGAGATGCCAGCCTCAGCGACAGGCGGCGGCGGCGGCGGCGGCAGCCACGGCTCAGACACACACCCTCCCACACGCGCGCACAGTGGCAGAGCCGGCTGGCGGGCAGCGGAGGCAGCCTCGGAGCCCGGCGCCGGGCGGGGAGGGGACGCGCGACGGCGGCCCGGCCCTGAGGCGCGGCATGGAGGAGGAGATGCAGCCGGCGGAGGAGGGGCCCAGCGGCCCCAAAATCTACAAGCAGCGCAGCCCCTACAGCGTCCTCAAGACGTTCCCCAGCAAGCGCCCGGCGCTGGCCAAGCGCTACGACAGACCCACCCTGGTGGAGCTGCCGCACGTGCGGCCGCCCCCGCCGCCGCCGCCGCCGCCGCCTTTCGCGCCGCACGCCGCGGTCTCCATCAGCAGCACCGAGCCGCCGCCGCTGCCGCCGCCGCCGCCGCCGCCGCCGCAGCCGCCGCAGCCGCAGCAGCAGTTCCAGGCGCAGACTTCGTACCCGCCCGCGTCCGGCCGGGCCGCCGCCGCCGCCTCGTCGTCGTCGCCGTCCTGCACGCCCGCCGGATCCCAGGGCCACCTGAGGACTCCGGCGCCGCCGCCGCCGCCCCTGGCCCCCGCCGCGTCGTCGTCGTCGTCCTTCGCCGCCGTCGTCAGGTACGGCCCGGGGCCGGCAGCGGCCGCGGGCAGCAGCAGCGCGGGTAGCGACGGCGCTAGTCTGGAGCTCAGCGCAGGTACCAACTCCCGGGCACAACTTTCCTTCCCGCCATGCCAGGGTGGAGGAGGGACACGGGCGAGAGACCGTGACAGCCTCCCGCGCGCTCGGGCTGGGGAGGCCAGGGGGGGAGCACCCTCAAAGGGAAGAGTCGGCGGTCTGAGTGAATCCCCTGAGGCCTCCGGCGCTCGGGCAGCAACTTCTGGAAGATTCCTTGGCCCCACCGAGTCCCGGGCTTCCGACGGCGCGCGCGCACCTAACAGGTGGCTCCGCGGCGCGGCATCGGAAGCTCGAGTGGTGGCGGGTGGGCGCTTGGGGTCGCTCGGGCGGGAAAGGGAGTGGGAGCCGCGGCCGCTTGGGGAGCAGGCTGGGGCGGCCCGCGCGAGGATACCCTGTTTATTCTTTGCCACTTCATTTCATCCCTTTTTTTCCCCCACGTCTACCCCCCTCCCGCCTCCATTTGCTTTTCCTTTCCCAGTCTACTTTCCCTCGGCCTCTGGGATGCACTCTCCAGACGGTGGCGGGCCACTCGGGCTCCCCTCGGGCGCGCTGTTTTTCTGTGCGCTTGGGTTTCTCGAGCGCGCAGTTTCTGCCCCTCTCTCCCCATCCACCCCATAGTCCCAGCCGAAGCCGAGACCCCTGGCTCTTTCGCTCCAGCTACGTCGTGGGCCTGGCGCTCGCTCGTGTCGTGGGCTTAGGTTTGTATTGGGGACGAGGGGAAGGAGAATCCTCCTCGGGCGCGCGGGTCCCCACCCCTCCTGTGGGACACTGATTGTTACACCACTGTGGCCTCCCCCTTGCGAGCATCCCAGCCCCAGTCTGAGCCCTGTAGAAATGCCTTGGGAGCAGCACCCACCACAGGGTCTAAGACTCTTCTCTATCCTGAGCGCGCAGGCGGCCCCCCTGGAAAGGCCCTCGCACTACCCGCCTCCCAGGAGGGACCAGGCCCGGGCCTGCACTCAAGGGCGCTGTGGGCTGCTGGAGGACGCACACATTCATCTGCTTGTGAGAACTAAAGTTCCCGCCCAGGCCTTTTCTGGCACTTTAGAGCCCCCCAAATTCTGTGTATCAGTGAATTTAAGTGTTTTGTTTTTCCTAGTGAAAATAGAGGAGTATTGTCTCTAAATGAGTTATAGATGCCTATGCTGAATGTTCTGCTGTTTGTCAATGTTTTGACACGTGAAGGATTGGTTTTGAGGAAGAAAAATCTAATTACAGGTTATAGTGAAGACGTGTTCTTCCACATCCTTCACTGATTTGGAGATGTTTGACATTTTTGAGTGGGGTTCTTATATGGGCTTCCTTATTGTTTGTGGGATGATTTTTTTTCCCTTCAGTTGCTCTTGGCCCAATATTCCTTTGTGTTTTTATTTTCATTGTCGGGCTGCTCACCTGCTTCCATTTTCCTCATTTTTCTTGTTTTCTCCTTTGATGAGGTTCATGTTCTCTCTTTGAGATTGGGGTCTTATTTTCCTGTATAGTTGTTCACGCTCTTGTTTATTCCCCAGCTCAGCTTTTTCTTTTTTACATTTTTTTCAGCAGTTTAGGTTTTCTCCTTTTTTTCCATAACTTGATTACTCCTTTGCATAACCTTGGTTCTACCATCCATTGGGTTTTTTTCCTCCCTCTTTATCGACCTGGTTCAGTCTTTGATCTTGTACCTCTTTCAGGTTTTGCTGACTGTCTTTCAGTCTTTTATTTCCCTTCATACACTGTAAACCCACCTGGTCATGTTTCCTTTTTCAACCATGGTTTAAAATTGCTTTTCCCTGCTATATTCCTTGTATTGTTTCTTCCTGTTGCAGTCCCTGGCCATCCCTTCCATGGTCCCTCCTGCTTTGAAAGTTTCTCTGCTCTCTTTCTTTCATATGGAATTTGTCTTGTTTCTTTTTTCTTACCTTGTTCTCAGTGTTCCCATTCAGTGTGTCTTCTAGTATCCTGATTAGTTTATTTTGTCTGTTTTCCCAGGTAGAAATCAACATCACTGACTCTAAAGGTGTAAAGATGCCCTTCAAACTTCCCTGTATTCCCTTTTGTTTTTAAGGCATTTTTAAAGCTGGGACCTAGAGAGGAGTAAGGTTGATAGCATAAAGTGGGGCTGGAGGCCTCCTTGGCGTCAAACCCAGGAAAAATTGGGTTCAGGTTTAGGCACGGGTTCAGTGTATTAAAATGTAGAGAGTTTGGTTTGAGTTTGGGTTTAAATTTTTAATGCTATGTGTAGATAGGTGAATAAATTTAAAATATATATTTTTTCAATTTCAATGTATGATAGAATATCAAGAAAACTAAGGTGAACCCAAATCCAATTTTTCAACTGGTTTCATATTAAAAAAAAAAAAATTAAATGCTTGAACTGGAATGGGTTCAGGGTTCTGGTTCAGGTTCACTTTGAAGCCCTGCTGTCTACACATAGGATTTAAAACCGAACCCAACTCTCTAAATTTTAACATGTTGATCCTGCACCAAATCTGAACCCAATTTTTCAACAGTTTAAAGCCCTGTGGTAGTGCTTGTTGGAAAGATGGGAAATGGATGGTAGATTTCTTCCATGCATTCTGAGGACAAAAAGAAAAAGAAAGCCGTAGAACTAGAAATTATGAATTGTCATATTAGTCATTGATGGACAAAACCATCTCTCAACAGGCACAGTGATGTGAGTGGCCATTAGAGGGACAGCCACCTGAAGAGCTGATTGGTTCTTTGAGGAACTGATGGTTCCACTTTGAACCAATGAGCTCCTGTGCACACCAGGGCCATTTAAACAGATGGGGTGGGGATTTGCCTGTTGCGCCCTCACAACAGTATAGTTGTATTGTCTCAGACACCCGATAAACGGAAAATAGTCAAACATCAATGTGATGAAGGGAGTTCATGGTAGAAGAGGCACAGCAGACTGTCCAGGGTAAATGTAGTGAAAGATGAAAGGGTTGAAGTGAATCTTATTTGCCATTAAGTGCAATAAGCCATTGAGAAGAGAAAATATGTGATTAAAAATAGATTTTTTTCAACATTCCTATAAAATCTCACAGAGTATAATTTTCCTTAAAAAGGGTAATACACCATGGTTTTAAAAGCATATTTTTCCTCTGTGGGAGGCTTAGAGTTAAAACCCATGTAGATCTTGATATGCAGCCTAAATTTGGCATCAGGAAATGGGAAATTGCATCTTTAAGCAGAGTACAATCAAAAATGAATTACAATAAATCCTATATAATTGCATAGGTCATTCTCTTTAATGAGATTTTATTAACCTGACTGTCAAGCTTTTGAGTCAGGCAGATATTTTATCTTCTTCAACTGATAAAAGTGTCAGCTATAAACCACCATATAAATATTCATAAATCTACACATCTGTGGCAGCCTATCAGCATCATTCTTTTGGACATTAAAAGCATTCTAATTACTTTCTGTCTAGCAGAGCTGAAATGCTGCCTGTTATAGTATGTGCTTGGCAGGCATGATTGCTTTTGTTTGCCATCACAAATAGCAGCATCCTATTTTATATACCGATGGTCCAGAAAATATTCAGGGATTGACTGAGCAGGATGAATATTAGGAAGCACCATCTGGTTTTGATAGCACTGAGTATATTAACTCATCTGTTAATTTTTGACACATCATTGATTTATTTATTTAGAAAAATTGCATCCTGTTTTGCTATGTTGATGTTTGCCATTATGAAAAAAAATTGGATGGCTTTTTTTTTAAAAGATGTCATTCATTGATTTAAGACAAGGGTGATACTTTCAAGGATGCTTTCATTTTCTAACTTCTGTTTTCTATGCCATGAAGTCCTCTCTTAAAAAGAAGTGAAATTAATCTTTTAAGGAAATCATCTATTTTGAACTAGTTAGAAGTCCTTTTGGTATGTATAATATATGGATACATCATAGTAGGTCACTAAAAAATTTCTGCTGCTGCATTTTTAATATTAATATATTTCACCCTTCGGTGGGCTAAAATCAAAAGGTTACCACTAATCTTGACTACTGTGATCTCCCTCAGAGAAACAGAATTCTCTTGGGGATCTGCTGTGATGGGCACATTCCATGCAAGGCTTTTCTTACAAAGGAGATCGTTAAAGTAGAGAGACTGTGTTTGATTGCCTACTTTCCATCCTTCTCTTAATCACTTATCAGATTTAGGATGGATTAAACCACTTAAATGCAGAAGAATTTCTAGAAATGAATTTTTCTAATAAAAAAATCGTTGACTATAGATCCTAGAATCAGACTAGCCATAATTTGCCACATGATGTTATCTCCTAACATACTGTACAATAAAGCAAAATAAATTAGAAGTGGTCATTTTAGAGTGCTTTCTGATTCTGATTTATTAAGATTTTGCAGTGTTTAATTTTGGGGAAGTTAGGGGTAGACAGTTTTAAAGCCCCTTTGTAAACTTGACTTTGTAGTTCACTACCATCCATTGAATGTGGAACATTCTATGACTAGGAGATAAACAGTTTAAAAAATCAAAGTACATGTTCACACTTTGCTCATTTAAGAATCATGGGTCAGTAGCCATTCAGTTGTGTTCATATAAAAACAAAACTTTCTCCATCTCTCAGTGATAATGGGCATTGCACAGTACTTACATTTCTAATTATATTCTGTCTAGAAAGCTAAAGTATTGCTGACTGCAATGTTAAGTGGAAAGAATTGCTGTTTTCCCCAAGTGTAATAGTAATAGTTTTCATCATACTCATTCATACATCAATGTTAAAATGTACTGTTCAAATATTTCCAGGTATTTAAAAGGGGAAAAACTCAACTTTAAGGGTATATAATTGCCATTTTTTAATATGTCAGTTCTGAGAAAAAATTCAGAATGAAGCATTTTTAAAAACTGCAGGCAAGAACTATTTTATGATTGTAGCTATTCATTGCTGCTTTGCACTGTCTGAGGACCCAGGTTCAATCCCAAGCACCGCAAAAACTGGAGGAAGATGTGGCAATCCACTCCCAAAACAATTCCCAAAAAAGTCAGCCATTGAAAACCCTGTGAGGGTTGCTATGAGTGGGACCCAACTCAATGGCACCTAACAAGAAGCAGCTATTCTCCGATATTCTGAGTTCACTTTAATAGATTATCTTTATAATGTAGTATATGAGATAATGATTTTTTTCTCAGCATGCTGTGAGCTTATCCTTCAATTAAGAAAACAAATCACGCTTGTCCTTAAGTCAGATTTTTTACCCTTAAAATCCATGCCATAATGTGATTCATCAATATGATTAAAACTACTCAGTGTTTTGTAGGACATTGAACAAATACGTTCAAACAACATTTTTAGGCAGTTCTGTTTTAGCTTTTCTTTGTGTATTTGTTCCTTCTATCAAGGTTATGCTAAAGGTATATAGTCTGTAAATCAATTGGGACTATGCTGATTAAAATGCAAACAGTAAATTCAACTTCAGGTCTAGAATGGGATTATAGGATTAAAATGAATGAAAACTGCTGTTGTGCTAGAATTGAACATTCCCAATCAATATCATGCTTTGATTTTACTAATAAAAGAACAAAAACCAGGAAGTAAAATAATGAGAGTGCAGCATCTTAAAGCTCTTCACTTGTGGGGTTCAACTGTTTACTTTTTTTATTTGGTTTAAGTCATTGTAGAGAAATGATACCCTAGCTAGGCACCATGGCACACCCCTGTAGTCCCAGCAACTTGAGAGGCCTAGGCAAGAGGATTGCAAGTGTGAGGCCAGAGGCAGCCTGCACAACTTGAGGAGACCCTGTCTCAGAATGAAAAAATAAAAAGGGGCGGGAGGTATAGCTCACTGGTAGAGTGCCTGCATAGTATGCACAAAGCCTTGCATTCTGCACCCTGGTACCCAAAGGGGGGGGCACCCAAGTATTTGTGGGACTAAGAACAAAAGTACAAAGCTGGCACACATACCATATATCAAATAATTGAAAAGCATGAATCATGCTAACAAACTGTTAAGTAAAACATGTTCTGTTCGCCTTCCTTGACAAATAGACCTTTATCTTAACCAGGTTCTACTTTGGGAATTTTCAGCAACCCAGGGCCTTCTCTTCCTACTTCTGGCTTCATGTTCCACTAGGAGGGACCTTATACATACACACATACGTATGAGTGCCCCAGTCCACGCTCCTGTGCGCTGGCATCATGGTCTTTGGGCAGATGGCTCAGGGAGGAGGCAGGCACAGGCTCTTGAGGGTTGTGTAGGAAATTCATAGATCTCAGGGACCTCATCTTCTCGGGGAGAGCTTCTAGAAGGGGAGGATTACAGCAGGCTTCCTCCTGCCTAGGTCCAAGGGTAGTACTCCTAAGATTAAAGACGTGCTGTCCTAATACAAAATAGTCCTGTGGACTCTCAGCCCTGGCTGAGGAAATCTGAAAATGCTATAAATTAAGAATTTCTGTGTATTCACAAGTCTCTCTGCCACATAGTATTTTTTGAGTCCCTGGGCTGCCCTCCACCCAGTGCAGTATGTAATCCTCTCTGGATAGAAGGGATCTGGTATCTGGTTTCTGACTCAGAATTTGTTGAAGGATTACAGAATGAAAGCATTGTACAGATTTAGGGGGTGTGAGTGGTGCTTTCGACGTGCTAGGTGCTATGCTGTTCGCTTTGTAGACGTATTCTTATTAAATAATTGGAACATGGCATTTGGACTCCTCTCTCCCCCAACACCTTAGTTACTTCATGAATGAATATTGAGAAGAAAGAACACAGTGGAGCACTTAGGACTTCATGTTTTTTGTGTGTGGGGGGGGACGACAAGAGTCTCTGTGTGCTTAGGCTGGTCTCCAACACCTGAGCTCAGGTGATCCTCCTGCCTCACCCTCCCAAGTAGCTGGTACTACAGGCATGCATCACAGGACCTGGTTAACACAGAGGTCTGTTGTACTTTGGTTTCTTTAGTCATACATCCTGGATTTTCTACAGGGTTTCTTATTGCAACTCTTCTGGCCCATTGCCTCATAGAAGCCCTTAAAAGTTCCCCCCCATTAAAAAAAATGGACCTGCCCAACATTTCAGAGAGGACCAGTAACTAGTTACATTTCTGTCATAGAGTTTTTGGCATCTAAAATCTCCAGTATTTTGTTTGATGCTCTTCTGGGTAAAGCAAAGAGGAAATAACATGCATTCTCATGCTGCTGTATAAGCTCTGAAAAGTATCAATCCCTGTATTTATAATAGCTCGTTCTAGATGGTGGTGGTTGTTGGAGACGGTAGTAAAAAAGAGAAGCTACCTCGTGACATTTACATTTAGAGCAGATTTTCAAGGACTTTAGACTGATAATATTAAATAATATTTTCTCAACTTGAGAGGGTTTTTAATTTTTGTTTTTGCCATGAGTTGATTGGTTTTTGTGTGCTTTTTGCTTTTCAATTAATATACTTTAGAATTCATGTATTTGTTGGCCAGGCTCATGCCTGTTGTCCCAGTGATTTCAGAAGTTGAAGCAGGAGGATTACAAGTTGAAGGCCGGAGGCAATCAAGCATAAGTTAGGGAGACCCTGTCTCAGGATAAATAAAAAGGGGCTGGGGTTGCAGTGATAGAGCACTTGCAAAGGATGTGTGAGGCCTTGGGTTCAATCCCCCAACTATTGCAAAAAAAAAAAAAAAAAATTCACATGTTTGGCCTGCAAGGCACCCATACCTTATGCCATGTTAGGAGATTGCACAGTCTCACAGAAGTGACTCTGACAAGAGGCACTACTTATTAGGTGATACTGGTCTAGGTCAGCCTAAACATTGGTTGTGGACAAAAAATCCAAATTAGCAGTTAACTTTAAAAGGAATAGGGAATACAAATGTTGGATGATACAGTGTGTATTTTGTGTCATCTTTTGCCCATAGACCCACTCTTTGTTTTACCTTAGATTTCTAGTGAGCTCTTGAAAAGGACTTATCTCTCTTCTCCAGTTTGCATCTGGGAGCTGCACACTCTCAGCAGGGATTGTATCAGCTGATTAATAGCAAGGGCATGAGGGCACTCCAGAAATAGAAGTAATGATTGCTGTAAGCCCTCCTATCAATGAGGAATTGAGTCTGCAGTGGCTGGCTCGATTCATTAGAGTAAAGATATTAATGAAGCCAAAGGTGTGAGTTTAGACCTGTGCAGGCCAGTTAATGCCACAGAGAGGGAGATCTTTATACAGTACCTAAAATCATAGTCCAGCCATTTCTTAGAATAAGGGGCTATGGGTGACTCATCAGGTACCCTACCAATCATAGAACGAACAGGAAACTGTGTCCTATTATTAATGGATTTGCTGTGTCGTCTTGGTTTATGACAGAGTGTGAAAGTGCATCATTTTAATGTGCTTGAATGTTAAGACTCAAAATTGAAGACCTTGCGTGTTTTTTGCCCTTTGGCTGTCAGTCACTGATGTGTCTTTTTATTCCATTTCAGAGAGTCGTATGATCTTGGATGCCTTTGCCCAGCAATGCAGTCGTGTTCTTAGCCTCTTAAATTGTGGAGGAAAACTTCTGGACTCCAACCATTCTCAATCCATGATTTCTTGCGTAAAGCAAGAAGGTTCTAGTTATAACGAAAGACAGGAACAGTGTCACATTGGGAAAGGGGTCCACAGTCAGACCTCAGACAATGTAGACATAGAGATGCAATATATGCAAAGGAAGCAACAGACTTCTGCCTTTTTGAGAGTTTTCACTGATTCCCTACAAAATTACCTGCTCTCAGGGAGCTTCCCGACTCCAAACACCTCTTCAGTCACTGAGTATAGCCACCTGGCTGATGTGGATCCCCTCTCAACCTCCCCCGTGCACACACTGGGTGGTTGGACCTCCCCAGCAACATCTGAATCCCATGGCCACCCATCCTCCTCTACACTGCCAGAGGAGGAAGAGGAGGAGGAAGAGGAAGGCTACTGTCCTCGATGCCAAGAGCTGGAGCAAGAGGTTATTTCACTACAACAGGAAAATGAAGAGCTGAGAAGGAAATTAGAAAGCATCCCAGGTATGCTGTTACATTACTTGCAAGACAACTGCAACTCTTACTCCTTTTAGTTGCCTCAACTGTCTTTAAGCATGTGTGTGTAATTTGTTTTGGGGGCCAGTGATGTAGAAAAGTTGGAAAAACAGCCATACAGAAGTGGTCCTTAACCTGCCCAGTGCCAAACAGGAATTTCAGGATGAGCCACTAACCTGTCTTATCTTTGTTTTAGATACAGTGTTCTTGGGTAAAGGCCTGAAGACCACAGTCATCATGAATTATACCTCTATCGATATAAAAGTAATTCCTAGATGTGATGCCTTGACATTGAAATAGATCAAGTGCTGTGAGGCCAAGTTTCTGTCTGAAAGGGGACGGGTTCCTTTAACATGGGTTTTGTATTTTTAAAGGCTTAGCCATTGATAGAAATTAAAGTGAAATTATCTTTTCAGAGGCAGGATTCAGTAGTACTGAACAAATGACATGGTTCTTCTGTTCCATTAATTTCCTTTGCCCTTTGTGTTAAGTTACAACAGGCAGAGTCTCTTTTTAGCATGCACTCTCCCCCTTAAAGTTAACAAGAAGCTGTAAACTAATAGGGCAAAGATAAACTAGTAATTAAGCTGGCCTTAAACTGGTTATGCCTCTTGCTGAACATGAAGAATTCCTGCCTTTTAAACTCTCCAGATTTTCAGAGTAGTAAAATCATTTTTATGGGTTGCTTGGGGCTGGGATTTAGCTCAGTTGGTAGAGTGCTGCACTGCAGTCTCTGAGGACCCGAGTTCAATTCCCAGCACTGCAAAAATGGGAGAAGGGCCTGGCAATCCACTCCCAAGGCAATCCCGAAACAGCCAGCCATTGAAAACCCTATGAGGGTCGCTATGGGTCGGATACCGACTCGACAGCACCTAACAACAACAACAACAACAACAACAAGTTAGTTTTGTTGTTATTGTTATTGTTGTTTTGCCCGCTCTTAGCGAAAAGTACTGATTTTACTTTTTTTTAAAATTTTTGTCTGCATGGGACTTAACAAAAGACACTAAGATCATTAGTTAGAACAGTATTTTTAAACCTTTTTAAGAATGTAGCCTGAGGATCATAAATTTTGGGCATATACCTAACAATCTACACATTTATTGGTTAATTACATACAGGAACTACTGTATCCATTTTGATGTTCAAAATAAAGTGTACATAATTAATTTCAAGATTTTAAGGCTGACAGATGCATATAAACAAGCTATTTTTTTGCTTAAACTGGTTTCTTTGCATCACCCAGTTTGGTAACTGATCTAGAAATAAATACTGAAGTTCTCACTTGTTTATTAGTACACATGAGAGGCAAAACCAGAAGCAAATGTTAAAAATTGCCAAATCAGAAATTAATCTGCTTTCCATTCTATTGTTGAAAAGGATTCCCCAAGTAGCACCAAGATTTGGTTTAGAAAATTTTGGAAATAGATTTAGTGAAGTTGTCTTGAGGAGGAGAAGCAAGAGAAGTAAATCTGGGGTTAGGTTCAGTTGTGTTTTCCCAAGCCAAGCTGGTAATGACTGCAGGAGATACCCCAGGTAGAATCTGGAAGAGTATAATAGAACCAGAGTGCTGCTCATTTGCCCAAGTCAGGGAGATAACTAACAGCTAACACACTAGGATTTTACAGCTCTCATAGCCCTGTGAATCAGGATCTGCTCATTGTTGATTAACCTCACAGGTGTGTTTTCAGATCATACTCCCAGTCCTTCTCTATCACTGGGGGAAAAATAGTTTCCTAGACATCACACAGCTGCAGAAACAGCACCAGCCATTCAGAACCACAGCCAAAGGAGCCCAGCTTCTGAAGAGCTTAGCAGTCCTCTTTGGTCTCATCTTGGATAGGAGTTTCATAGTGCAAAGAGAGTTGACACCAGTGTTCAGAGTAATTATTATTGTCTAATTCCTAATGGTAAATACTTGGCATGATGTGAGTCTTCAATACGTCCTAGGTAAATTTGAGATTAAATCCACTCTCCATTTTCTGAACCTGAATCAGGTCAACTGCCCATGTCAGGGATAACTCATTGTTTGCCTGCCAGTACTCAACTGTCTTAGAACTTCCCAGAAAGATGAAAAGGCTGCAATTTCTTGAGCCATCTTCAGTAACACTGATTGAAGTTAGTCTCATGATCACTACTGTTCTTGTAAATATCGCAGCCTTGTTAATGATACCCTCCTTGAACTTGAACCAATAACTATTTCATGGGGAAAACTGTGATTGCATTAAGTATTGCATTCTTAAACCCAACAGTGTTGTTAGTTGCGGTCAAGTTGGGTCCAATTCATAGTGACTCTTTGTAAAACAGAATGAAACACTCGCTGATTCTGTGCCAGGTACACAATCTTTTTTATGTTTAAGACCATTGTTGCAGACTGTGTCAATCCATCTAGTTGAGGGTCTTCCTTTTTTTTCATAGACCTGCCACTCTTCCAAATATGTCCTTCTCTAGGGACTAGTACCTCTTGACAACATATCCAAAATATGTAAGATGCAATCTAGCCATCCTTGCTTCCAAGGAGCACTCCCGTTCCACTTTTTCTAGGACAGATCTATTGGTTCTTTTGGCATTGTATGATATATTCAGTATTCATCTCCGGAACCATAATTCAACAGCATCAATTCTTCTTCTGTCTCCCTTATTCAATGTCCAGCTTTCACAAACATATGATAGCAACTGAAAATACAATGGCATGAGTTAGGCATAACTTAGTCTTCAGTGTGACATCTTTACTTTTCAACACTTAAAAGGTCTTTTGCAACAGTTTTCCCAAATGCAATCTTTCTTTGGATTTCTGAACTGCTGCTTCCACTATAGTTGATTGTAGAACCAAATAAACCTCTCTTCTCCATTTATCATGAAGTTGCTTTCCCAGTTGTAAGGATTTTTGTCTTAGTAATGTTAATCACCATCCATGCTGAAGACTGTGTTCTTTGATCTTCATCAGTAAATGTTTCAAACCCTCTTCACTTGCAGCAAGCAGAGTTGTTATCATCAGTATCCCACAGGTTGTTAATGAGTCTTCCTCCAATCCTGATGTCAAATTTGTCTTCATAAAGTCGAGCTTCTCAGATTATTTGCTCAGCATAAAGGTTGAAGAGATGAGGTGAAAGGTTACGGCCCTGATACACCCCTTTCCTGACTTTAAACCAGGCAGCCTTTTCTTATTCTGTTCAAATTACTGCTTCTTGGTCTGTGTACAGATTTCTCATGAGTACAATGAAGTGCTCTGGTATTCCCATTCTTTGCAATGTTGTCCATAATTTGTTATGACCCACACAGTCAAATGCCTTTGCATAGTCAATAAGACATATGTAGACATCTTTCTGGTATTCTCTGCTTTTGGCTAATATCTGTCTGACATCAGCAGTAATGTCCCTGGCTCCATACCCTTTTCTGAATCTGGCTTGATTTTCCAGCAGTTCCCTGTCTATATACTGCTGCAATTGCTTTTGAATGATCTTTAGCAAAATCTTTACCAGCTCCTACAGTATGCAGTGGGCTGAGATTTAGCTCAGTTGGTAAAGTGCTGCTCTGCGGTATCTGAAGTTCCAGGTTTGATTCCTAGCACCACAAAAATGGGAGAAGGACATCGCAATCAACTCCCGAGGTAATCCTGAGAAAGAATCAGCCACTAAAAACCCCATGAGGGTTGCTATGTGTTGGACATGACTCAGTGGCACTTAACAACAACAGTCTGCAATTGTTGGTACAGTACAGATAATTATTGGTGACGAATGCAAAAGTTGGAAACCAAAAAGAAGGCTCAGTAGTTGGAACATAGGGCCTTGGTGACAGAAACGATGCTGGAGACTGCATGACAGAATTTTGTCAGACCAATGACCTTTTCATTGCAAAAACTCTACATGTAAAAAGCCAGATTATCAATTATGAATAGAAAAGACAGTAGAAAACACAAGTTTTAGCTTATTTGTGATAACTTACTACGTGTGCTTGTTATCTTGTTGTTAGGTGCTGTCGAGTCGTGTCCCACTCATAGCAACCTTCATAGGGTTTTCAAGGGCTGATGGTTTCAGGATCTCTTTGGGAGTGGATTGTCACATCCTTCTTCCATTTTTGCCAGGCTGGGAGTTGAACCTGGGACTTCAGAGACTGCAGAGAAGCACTCTAGCAACTGAGCTAAATCCCAGCCCACCCTGTTGTTATCTAGTGACTCCTTAATCTTGGGAAATAGGTTGAGAGTGTTACTTGGAGATAAAAACTTGATCAAAGGGAGAAGTCACTGTCTTCTGGCTCTCACCTCTCAAGCCCTATCTTTGGATCAATGCCAAACCAAACTTCGGGTGATCCCCCAAGAAACAACTATTCACTCTATGGGCTATGCATTTTTTAGAGAAAATGCTATTCTTAGACATCCATTTGAAGAAAAATGTAAGTATTTGGCTGGTTTTGTATGTGCTAAGAGTATTTAGTCAAACAGTAACTCTGTCATGTGACTTGGGATTTTTCTGTTTCCCAGTGGTCCCAATAGGCCCCTGTTGTCCTAGGGGTCAGTACATTCCATTGGAAGCCCTGGGGCTTGCTTCTGGTAGAATCTACCATATGTCAGGCTATCACTCTTTTCACAGTCAGCCATCTAGGATGCATGGGCAACACAGGAGAAGGCAGTGTTTGTGATTAGCAGAGAAAATAAGGTTGACAGGAACAGAGACGGGTGCTGCAGCAGTGGCCAGCAGGAGGCCTGGGTCTCTTCTGCCTCTCAGAGGAATGTGGCTAAGGAACTTGGAGGTTCCTATTTCACTTGCTTCCCTGAAATCAAGCCTGCCTTCCTTGGAGCAGCTCTTAAAATGAACTAAAAGAAGTCAGCCTATCAGTCCACAAGAAAAAATGATTATACCTGGGCAGTTCTAAGGGGGGGTGGGGGGAAGGAAAGTATTAATTCTTACTGAAAACAGGTTGGGGAGGAGCATGTTTCTGGCCCCCCTGAGAGGGCCCGTTGGTGTGTATTGTGAATGTTCAACACAGTCTCGTTGCTGGTCAGTTAGCTGCAAGCCTGAGCTTCTATAAGTGCTTTCTTACTTCTTGGAGTTACTTGTATAAGTGGACATTTCACTGTTACCTCAAGGAAATGGCATTGATACTTTTCCTTTTGTATTATATTATCACACTAGAAATTAGAAAGTCTGTTTAAAAATTGAATTTTTGGAAAAGAAATGAAAATAGGTAAAACAGAAAAACCACAAAAGGAAAAGATATTTGGATCACAAATACGAAGTGCTGAGAGGTTATTAGAAGGAAATGATGGGTGGAATTTCTCAGTGGAGAGTGTGTCAGGTTAGGTTAGTCACTTTTATTTAGGTACCTTATAGTCACCATGAAGGAGAACTCTTACAGGGGATGGATGTAAAAATACCATATTGAATCTAAGATGCTATTAACCTGCAGCCATATCACTGTGGTGACTGATCTCGGAAGCTAAGCAGGGTTGGGCCTGGTTAGTACTTGGATGGGAGACCGCCTGGGAACACCAGGTGCTGTGGGCTTGGGAGAAGGACCCTGCAGCCCACTCCCAAAAAACAATCAGCCACTGAACAACCCCATGAATAGCAGAGAAGCACTAACGGGCTTGGGAGAAGGACCCTGAAGCCCACTCCCAAAAAACAATCAGCCACTGAACAACCCCATGAATAGCAGAGAAGCACTAACAATAGTGTTTTCGCCTGTTGTATGTAGGGTCGCTATGAGTTGAACACCGGCTCAATGGCACCTAACAACAGCAGCGAGAAAATGCCATAAGACACCAATCTTTATATTGCAAATCATAATTGTACAGTATAATTATCTTTGAACACAAATCCATGCATATTAAAAAGAAAAACCATGGGTCTTAGAATGATAAGGTGTGGTAATTAAAATACCTTGAAATTTGCTAAGTGACACATATAGGGGAGATAAATTTATTGTTGATATTTTCAAAGTAAATTTTGTATATATTTAATAAGGTAAATACCATACAATTGGATACATATAGATAATAATAAGTTACTAAAGTGAAAAAATTAACGTATCTATCATTTCATATTAGGTATTTTTTGTTTTTGTAGCAAGATCATTGACCCCTTTAGTCTGAATCCAAAATGCAGCATAATTTTATTTTATATAGTCCTTATGTTGTACATTAGATTTCAGACTTCATCCTACATACTTGCTTCTTTGTAACTTTGACCTATTTCTTCCCACTTTCCATCCCCCAACCCCTGAACTATTTTTGCTCTTAATTTCTGTATATTTGGGGTTTTTAAAGATTCTATATATAGATGGGATTATGCAGTATTTTCCTTTCTGTGTCTAACTTGTTTCACTTAGCATAACATCCTCAGACTCACGCATATTACAGCAAATGGCAAGGTCTGTTCTTTTTCAAGACGGAATAATAATTCTGTTGTACTACAGTTTCTTTGTCCCTTTGTGTGTTGAGAGAAACTTGTATTATTCCCATAGCCTGACTGTTGTGAAGAATGCTGTAATGAATGTAGAGTGCAGATGTCTTTATAAGGTGGTAATTTCATGTCCTGTCAGTGTGTGCCCAGAACAGGGTTATTTGGTAGTTCTGTGTTTAATCTCTTCTTTGTCATTGTCATCTTTGTCTTTTTTTTTCTTCTTTCTTCTTCTTTTTTTTTTTTTTTTTTTTTTTTTTTTTTTTTTTTTTTTTTTTTTTTTTTTTTTTTTTTTTTTTTTTTTTTTTTTTTTTTTTTTTTTTCAGTATTGAGGAGGTGAACCTGGGACCTCATACATGCTTTTTAAGTTGTTTTTTTTTTGCAAGTGCTCAACCACTGAGCTGCACCCCTAACCCATTTTTTGAGATAGGGTCCTACTAAATTACATAGGCTGCCTCTGGCCTTGAACTTGATATCCTCCTGCTTCTGTCTCCCAAGTCACTAGGATTAAAGTTGTGCACTATCATGCCCAGCCTGTGTTTAATTTGTTTAGAAACCTCCATACTGCTTTTCATATTGGTTGCACCAATCTGCATTCCCATCAGTGTACAAGAGTTCCCCTTTCTCTACACCCTCACCAGCATTTGATGTCTTTTAAGTTTATGATAATAGCTATTCTAAATGTACAAGATAGCATGTCACAGTGGTTTGGATTTCTACTTCTCTGATGATGAATGATTTTTGACCACCTTTTCAGTTACTACCTGTTGGGCCATTTTTGTGCCTTTGGAGAAATGTGTATTGTGTCTTCTCTCCCCTTCTACCTTGTTGATTGAGGGTCTTGCTGTGTAACTGAGGCTATCCTAGAACTCATAATCCTCCTGCCTCAGCCTCCTGAATTCTGGGATTACATTGTATGCCACTGTCCCTGGCTTTTTTGGCCATCTTTTAATTGAGTTTTTTTTTTTTTTTTTTTTTTTTTTTTTTTTTTTTTTTT